>JAPEVC010000057.1:0-166080 GCA_027946555.1 Gnomoniopsis sp. IMI 355080 | reverse complement strand
GCGCGGCGCCGAGGAAGAGTTTGAGGGAGGAGGATAGTGGGGATGAGGAGGACGAGGACGGGGATGGTGGGGCTGGCGAGGGAAGGAATAAGAAGAAGAAGGAAGAGGAGGACGAGGACGCTGAGGGTAGAGAGCATGGGGAGAAGGACGGTGAGAATGAGGAGGATACTGATGATGGGCCGAAGGGGAATGCGCGGCGCAGGAAGGCTAGGCCGGAGTTGGCGTTTCTGGGGAGCGACGATAGTGACTCGGATGATTGATCCGGGGGGGGGAAGGGTACTGTCACATTGTGGCATGAGGAGGGTCTTGAGGAGCTGGTCTTTGCTTTTGATGGGATTTCCAATTTATTAGCTTCGAGGTTGGGAATTCTCTTCTCTGCTGACTTGAAGAGGAGGGCCCGGGGAGCCTATTGTTATTCTTTTGTCCTTGACGCCGCCCGGCTAAGGATGCGTATATTGTATGATAGCATGTGCGAGGGCGCGCATACCACTTTTGACGATTTAGTGTGTGTCCTTGATACCGTCACGACTCTTGCGACGCAATATCAAAGGGCACCATCTAATCCCTTTTCTGTTCAAGAAATATGAGAGTTTTTGTCTCGGAGGCTTCATTGCTTTGCGTTCATCCTCTGCGCGATCAGGCTGAAGACGGCAACGGAGCCCATAAAGAGGACTGCGTTGTAGAACTGTACACGAGATTCAGCGGATTTTGCTCTGCCACAATGATCGTCCAAGTCAGAAGAGAATGGGTTCGGGAGGAACACACGGCTCTTCGGGAGACCTCCCTCTCCTCGTCATCACTTCGGGACTCGATGAAGAGTCTTCGAAGGTTGGGAAAATTGGCCTGAGCAGAGCTGTTAGATTCAACGTTACAAATAAGGGACCATGGGAGTATGATTGTACCATTTCGCGGTCTTGAAGTGGGGCTACATATGATTTCAGGTTGTTTGTCCTTTTTCAATTATAACCATGAAAACGTGAGGCCAAATTGAGAGAGCTTATGATGATGCGCCTAAAGACAGCTGTGGGGCGCATGTCGGTGAGCTTTCCGGTTGCTGAAGCTCAAATAATAGAGTCTTTCATCCTCTAGCCGTGTTCGTGTCTGGTCAAACAATGAGAGCTTTTACAGTCTCTAATTAGCACTGTTTGTGTTGTTGATATAAAGCCCGTCGTCGGCGTGGACATGGATCTAGATGTCAGGGTCACTTGACGCGGGGCCCACCCTTAATAATAAGCGCGAGTACGCACCGCGGCTAATTTCGAGCAACTCGACCGCGAACTCAGCCGCCAAAAAAGTAGCAGCAGCCCACCCGCATCATATACCTCCTACCATCCACATACCCTCGCGTGCAAGCTTCCCCAGCAGCGTGAGTGTCAGTACCCCGCCATGATATTACGGAGCTCAGCCTTGCGGCACGGTAAGCATAAACACATGGGAATGAGTTTTCAATTGACCTGCGAAAAGCTAATGCCAATCTACCTCCAGGCCGCCAGGCCCTGTCCACCACCGCTCGCCGCGCCGCCTCCACCGACCACCGCCAACCGTTCTCCCTTCCCACCACCCTCGCCGAGCCACCACAAGAACCCCTTGGTATTCCCGCCAAAGATGCCCTCAACAGCGCCTCCGCACCGCCTTCCACCCTCACTACCCCGGAGGTCAAAGCGCCCCTCTGGCAAGCACCCACAGGCGCCTCGCCTCTCGCCCTCTGGAATCGCAAGCGCAAGATCAAGGTCGACAAGAAAGCCGTCGAGGACTTTCGCGTCAAAGTCAAGCTCGAAAAAACGACCGACAAGTTAGGCAGCGCCGTCGTGGAGCGCTTCGACCCGTCCGCGCTGCTGCGCGACCCGCCGCGGCCCGAGGACGTCACCTTGGAGCTGCTGATGAGCTCGCAGACTCACATGGGCCACCACAAGAGTCTGTGGAATCCTGCGAACCAGCGGTACATCTACGGTGTGCGGTCGGACATCCACATCATCAGCCTGGAGGAGACGGCCGCGGCGCTTCGGCGGGCTGCCAAGGTCGTGGAGGAAGTCGCGTATCTGGGCGGGCTGATTCTGTTTGTGGGCAATCGAAAGGGCCAGATGGAGATCACGGCGCGGGTTGCGGAGCTTGCGGGCGCGTGCCATTTGTTTACCAAGTGGGTGCCGGGCACGATCACGAACCGGGACCAGATTTTGGGCAAGGAGGAGTTGAAAATGGTGAATGAGAAGGATGAGGCGGCGGTGGGGTTCGAGCGCCATTTGCTTGAGAGGCGGCCGTTGATGCCTGACCTGGTGGTGTGCCTGAATCCGTTGGAGAATTTCGTCCTGCTGCATGAGTGTGCGCAGGAGAATATCCCGACGATTGGGCTGATTGATACGGATGCCGATCCGACAAAGGTCACGTACGTGATTCCGGGTAATGATGACAGGTATGTACTATGCTCTCTCAGTGATCCTTTTCAGCTGCGGCGCATCTCTCCCCCAAGCCCCTCCAAAGGAAAGAAATTTTACTCGCTAACCACAAAACACACCCGTTGCACAGTCTGCGATCCGTCTCGCTCGTCGCGGGCGTCCTTGGACGCGCAGGAGAGGCAGGCCAGGCGCGGCGCAAGGCTGACGCCAGCCGTGGCCTGTGTACGTGGCGTAACCCGCCGGAAGTTGAGACGTGGATTACAAACAACATCCAACATCTCCGACAACTCACGCAAGGGGGAGAGGCGCCGAAAGAGGACAGCGACGACAAGGAAGTAAATTTGCTGGATGAGGTGGATGTTCCAGTGGAGCAAACGGATTTGTGGCAAGCCCAACTTTTGAAGAGGCATTATCCTGAATATTACAAAGCTCTGATGGAAGAGGAAAATGTCAGGTAGTGGGCGAAAAATGGAGAGTGTACCGTGGTTTGTTAGGTGGTATCTGTCTTGCGGGTCGTGAGAGGGACTTGTAAAATCATGAAATTGTACACATCTACAACCTCTGCTCACCCATTCAGACACCGTGGACGCCGAATCCCGCCATGTTTTTGGACGGGCCATGGTGCTTTTGTGCTGTACTAGCGCGTCCCATTGGGGCGTCTTATCATTCCCGCGGGAGTCCACCTCCACAAGTAGATGAAAGCTTGCACGGTATACTGCATCAGACCTTAAGCTCGTTCTTCCATGCCGCTTTGAACACACTCGGGTGCGTTACGCCATATCGAGACACGCGCATATTGGAGGGCTGTAGAACCAGCGAATCGGCTTCGAGCGGGTCGGGTCAGATTGTGCAACAATCCAGTCCTTCGAGCCCTTTAGCTGGTCACCAGCCCCTAATTTTTACACGCAGCTTCGGCCCTTGCACTCTTAGTCGCGTCTACGGCACAGACATCACAGCACTTAGGAACTGTAGTTGCTGCCTGGGGACGCTCCTTGAACATGCCACATCATGACATGTCCATATATTACCCGATACCACATTCATCATGTACGGGGAAGACGCCACGAGCCCCGCACCTCGAAGGGAAGGTGACGGATTCGCCCTCGTCATCTCTGGATTTCCGGCCCTCGGCAAGTCGAGGCTGACAGCATCCACGCAGCAAGTACCAGAGCTGACCGTCAAGAGCGACGATGGCCGGAAGGAGGAGACGGCTCGAATGTGCAGGCTTGAGAGCTGCGGGTTGGAATTTCCCGTGTACGACATTGACAGTAGTCGGTACAAACTGGGCACGGAGCCTGATATTGCAGCGTTTATGGACATTCTCAACAAGGCCTGCGGAATTCCCAACGCGATCCTGCTCGTCGGCGCTAAGTGGCAGCTCCGACAAGCTATGCAGATTGCAGGCATCGAATATCTACGTCTCTATCCCAAATCAACACTCAAAGTGCCCTGGCTGCGGCGTCAGGACAGCCGGCTGCAAAAGTCCCAGAGAGCAGCCCAAGATGCCGAAGAGGAAGTCCGAAAGACAAGCAGACTTGCTGCCGAGTTTAGACAGCGGGCTCAGGCTATCACTGAAGACAGTGCTGAGAAGCGCGAGCTACTGGAGAGTGCCGAGGCCTGCGAGCGAGAAGCCACCGAGTGGTTGGATGTTCAGGAGTTCGAGTCGACAGAGGAGATGAGACATCAGAAACTCCGGTTAGATATGGATAGCTACTGGGACTTTTGGATGGAGATTCAGGACGGATTCCCCGGTGAGCAGCCTGGGAACAAGGTCGTCTTTGGATCCGCGGATCACTTGACGGTTCCAGGCTGCATTGATTCTGTGGTGGAGCGTTTCGCATTATGTGATTCGGGGTGTGCGAAGTCGAGGAAAAGACATTATCTTCGTGATTGTGTAGAATTTGGACCGCCTTTGATGGAGTGGTGTGCAGAGTACGACGATCTCGACTGAAGATTTAGAACTAGAGGAGATGAACATTGACCTTTTATATATAATACTTTTCATAGTCGCAACGAATTCAAATAAACTACCATCTTTCGAATCACTCGCAATCGCTATCGCTGTCGCTGTAGTCACTTGAGTCACTATTCAGTCTTTGCCGCTCATCTCTCTTCGACCTGAACCCGAGCCCAAGAGCTAGTGAAGCGTCTTGCTGTAAATCCTCCGCGGTAACATCCTCGACCTCCGCCATCGGTCCACCCATCAGAAGAATTAGCTTCTTGTCGATTTCGAAATTGCCATCTTCCAGTACTTCCTGTGTTGGATCCGAGACCAAAGCTTTCAGATTATATCCTGCTTCTTGACAAATGTCGTCACCAATACTTAGGATTTTTGACACCATCTCGTGGATATCTTCTCCATCCCCAGGCATGCTCGAAAGACCATCAATGACCAGATATACAGTGTCATCTGCGAGACCTGCTGATAACACAAATTCAAGAAGCTTTCTGAACAACTTGAAGGCGTCCTTGGTAATTTCATGCGCATGTTCGAAACTGCTCCGCTTTAGAAACGTCAAATCCACAGCTAATTTCCTCTCCAGAACAATCTTGATGAGCTGAGCGTTGAGTTGCGTCAGGAGTCCAAGTGGTCCGGATACTGACTCTTCCGTCGACTCCTCTGCGCGGAAACCACAGAAGACAGCCAGAACAATTGGCGTGTCGCCATAGTTCAACGTTTCTAAGGTAATGAGTACCGACACGAACGAGACCGGGTTGACCACTTCCTCAGGAGGAGACTCTGGCTCGACGATGAGAAGGCATGATTCGGGATGCCGAGCCCAGGCTAACACCTCCTCGGATTGTATTGCACTCATAATTTGTGCCTTGTCATCACAGTTGAACGCATGAGCTCCGTCCAGACATTCCTCCATGTCTCTGATATAGTCGCTGCCCGAGACGCGTGCTGTCTTGAGCCATTTTCTCCCGAGTTTTGTCGTGCTCTTCGAGATAAGAGCAGGACTCGCAAGCTGTGGGCCCAAAGTTGGATGTGAAGCGTTTAGCAGCCCTTTCACACGGGCCTGGGCCACATTGACTGGCGAAAAAAAGTTAGCACCATCAATGGGAGCTGTGCCCTTCCTAGAAGTGTAAATGACATACGAGCGCCAGATCTTGGATCAAATAAGTCGTTTGATCCACAGAGTAAGTAGAGGCAATTTTGCATAAAAGCTGTTGTCTGTTTACTTTGAGCATCTTGCCTTGCAGATGTCTCATCCAAGACTTCTCTGACCTCTGGAAACAAATATTATATTAGTCTGAGACGGGGACCGGAGCTCTTGAGGTAAATACTCGCCTATTACAGTACCACCAATTTTATGCATAGCCGTTTCCAAGTTCTGGACTGCATCTTCAGTTCGTGCAAGTCTTCTTTGGGCGCAGATCTGTGCTTCATTGCTGAAATCTTCGAGCCTCAAGTCCAGCTCTTTCTTGGCCTCTTTGACATCTTTTCCATATTCTTTGCCATTCAATAAGAGACCAGAGAGTTTTCCTGATGTAGTCTTGTCAGTCAGGCTGCCAATTTGGGTGTCCCAGTTCGAACTGACGAGTGACGCCCTTTGAGAGGCGGTTGATGACAGCGGTGAGTAGACTGAACATGGCCACGAATGCTGCGTCTGCGCATTTATGTAGATTGGGAGTACCTTTCTTGTGCAATCCGAGCATGTCATTGATGTTGTTCATCTTGGAAGGTATCTCCGCAATCACCGTAGATAACTCCTCTCGGAGAGTGTCTGCTCGGTCGATCGCCTTGATAGCGTGATCAGTGAAACAAACCTCAATCGAGACATCGAGTATACCTGGGACGAACTCACCCCAAGAATCATTGTGAGCCCTCCGCAAAGCACGACACCGTAGCTGTCGTTTGGTGCGAACTTTGCCAGATTGGCCAAGACTCCCTTTCTTTTGCCAAAATACCTGAAGGCGACTTTGATCTTCGTCATACAAATACTGACCGAATCGTCCTCTTCGTGGCCATCTTTGAGTCTTGTAGCAATGTTCATGACGTCTTCAAAATCATATTGATCTTTGAGCTCAATGTTGAGTTTCTCACCGACTCTGTTACTCCTCAGCGTCTGTTTGAATGTATTGAGTGTCTTTTTGAACTCTTCTAATATCTTGGTCGAGGTTTCGTAATGGTTTTCGCTGAATTCCGTCAGTTTCTCCTGCTGCAGGCAAGGGAAGAGAGATTGAACGTACTGTGTGAGCTCCGCTGTTGGCATGAACTTGTCCAACCCTATATCAAATGTTGTCCCCTCGACCAGCATGACCTCTCCACCTAACGCTTCTTGTCCATGGAGTTTTACAAAGTCAGCAGCACTGTTGCTGCTCATTGGCCCTTGCTGAGGTACTGCCTGGATCATAGTTGCCATTTTCGTTGTTGTTACGGTGGTGAGAGCATCGCAGATGCCTTGAGGCGAGATTCTCCTTTCCTGGATGGCTGCAGAGCCGGCCGCAGTTCCGGCTCAATGCAGGCGAGGACCCCCAAAGCACGTAACAGGTTCACAGAGTTCCCCTGGATGTGCTACGATTGGCGATCATCCCAAAACTGACGCTCTCGTAGGTGATGTTACGGAGGTGGCGATTCCATGAGTTGCAACTTTCCAGGTGACTATTCCAAGAATGCTTCTAGGGAAATGCGATTGATCTCGGAAAACTCGTTACTGGTAAACGCAAGTGTGTCGTCGTAGCCCGCGGGGTGGCCGGACAGTCTTGAACGGAGTTCATGCGGCTCTGCGGCTTTTATGTAGGTGGATAGGCATTTGATCAATTGTATTGGTGCCCGCTCAGATCACCGTATCGCCTGTAACGAACCTCCATCCTTTTGCGGTCTTGTTCGCGCTGACATGCATACGGGCTCAGCACCATTGCCCCAGCGGGTTCACCAAACTGCGCGGCCACCTGCATATGCAGTGCTATCTCACGCTCACCTGTTCAGTGGCAGTATCCAATGGACTCAGTACACATGTTTCAGCCTGTGCAGCAGCAACAGGGTATGATGGCGCAGCTAAGGCGCCATCACCATCTTGTCTTGCCGGTGGTGGTGCATCCGCAAAAGTGCCCTGCGCCGAGAATTCACCGCCTTCATGTGGATGGTCAGTGCCGTGATTAACATGAGTCCTCCAGAATATGCTGACTGATCAAGACTTTTCGCCATATTACCATCGATTGAAATTTTAGTTTCTAATTTTAAAATGATTTCAATGGCGTCCTTTGCAGTGGGTTGAGCCACCGTAGCCTGTACATACCTAGATGCGTGGACGAAGCATTAATCATAGATTTCCAGGCAAAATCGGTTCTTTATGTCAAAAGTTTCAGGACATTGCAATATGGTCGATGCAATCGGCGCTGGTATGGGTGACATATCGATCGCAACATCAACATCTGGGAACAGTCCGCTACCTGTCTCAACATTACCGAGCCAGGATGAAGACAAAGCAAAGCACAATCTAACAGGTACTGTTGTGACCTCGGAGTCGCCTACGAACGACGCACATGATGAAACTCCGAACCAGACATCAGCTGTGGCATGGGATAGGGGCATAGCACACAGATCAGGCGAAGCAGAGCAACAACATCATCCATCGTCACGGCAATTTGAACATGCCGATGAAGAACACAGCAAGAGCGAGGAACGAACCCCGGACATGGTCCAACACTTCATCGATTTCATCCGGATCCTAGACGATAGAATGACTCGATTGGAGAATGGCAACTCCAACCGTCTGTCGGAGGACTCCGACCTCGAGCCGTCAATTTATCCAACCAAGGCAGAGATCGCTGGCTCCCAAGACGTGTCGGAGACAAAGTTTGCACCTCTCAGCCGAAGACTCACCGAGACGGACACTAAAGCCATCGAATTACTCCGCGAACTTTGCCCTGCTGATGAGTCTTCTGAGAAACACATTCTTCGAGTTGGATGCCACAACTTGGCCTCATCTTCTGTTGTTAGCTCCAGTTCAACGGTGAAAGGTGAACCAGACCCGGAGCATATCGAGATGATATTCATCAGCATCAAATCACGTGCAATCAGCAGATTTCTAGAAGCACAGACTGGATTCAAATTCGACAGTGATGGTCTTATCCATGTGACGAGACCATTCAAGATTCTCATACAGAATGCGGTGGCCATGAAAGACCAACTCACCAAGCTACAGACAAAGTATGGGTGAGTTAGCCACTGCGGTTTCCATTCTCAGGATGAATAAGCTGATATCGATATAGGACCCAGTTGGATGAGGAAATAGTACACCCGAGCAATGGTGCTGAAGGAGGGTCAGAACCAGTCTCTGGACCCTTTACAGAATCGGATGCACCAACGGGCCCAGTCTTGCCACCTCAAGAGCTCCAAGGGGCCATCGAACACTTCCGCACACTCGTCGACTTCATGTACAAATACATGAGTTCCAGCATACAGACTTACGAAGATTTGAGAGACGGGAAACGATCACAAGTTTCCTTTGAGAATCTCTGGATGCTGTTTGGAACAAATGAGACGGTATACTCCCCCAGACAGAGAGGCAGCAAAACTTGGGTCTGGTCAAATCTGGACGACTTCCATATGTCTAATCCAGCAGGAGACTTGCCACAAGCTTACAAGATTGCTGCAACATTCGGCGGCGCACCTCTGATGAAGAAATCCGACTCGGGTATCTGGGATACCGTATTCCCGAAGACATCGCCTTTTGCCGATGCTCGTGGGACTTCTGCCCTCCGATTTGAGCTGGCTGATTCTACATCTGTCGATATTGGGATCAAAGAGTCATACAGTTCTTTCAACATCCTCTGCTACCGCTTGGACTTTGACGGTCAAGAGTTCGGTACCATACCTGGCACTTTCATCATCAAGCCATTCGAGGGGGAGGTCGACATTGTCAGTTTAGAGCTCTACCCATTGAAGATGAGGAAGATTCACGGCGACCCTGAGGAAGACCTTGCGAACCGTGGTCGTGAATTCATTAAAATGCTACACTTCGCATACAAACACTATGAGGGCCTCACACTGGGCCACAAAAGGGAAGAGGTGAGTATGGACTCTACCTTTGGGTCTCAGAGGTCGCGAGCTAATCACGGAAAAGGTCAATACCCAAGTGTGCATAGACTTGAAACTCGCGTACCAGCAACAATCTGACCTGCGTCCAAACTTCATGTCGCTGTCTGACTGCAGATTCGTCACCCATCCAAGACAGATCATGGAGCTGCCAAGTAGGCACCAAAATTGTGAAGGCCATGCTCCATCTTGGGCTTGCTTCTCTGATCATTTCATCTCATACCAGCAGAAGATGAGATCGACCGTAAAACAAAGTGTAAGAACGATTCTTGAAGACATGGAGCTAAACGAATTGCGGGAGGAAACGAGCAGGAATCGCCTCATACAAATTATGGAGGATCACGACCTGATCTGCCTATTGCCCTGCGCTGTCCCTGGATATGCCTTGCTGCTTCGTAAATGGGGTAGGTGAACCTGGAAACAGTCTATCCATTGTGAATATGTTCGACTTTGGCTGATGGAGACTGTGGCGTTAGTCAAACTGGACATTCGGATTATCAAGGACATCAGACCTGGTCGTTCGTGGGATGAGCTAGTCTTGCCGGAGGGGCATAGAGATCTGGTACAGGCTATGGTGAAGCATCATGCAGTCAGTCCCCAAGACAAGACGAACAAACCGCAAAGTCGATTCTACAGCGATCTTGTGGAAGGAAAGGGTTAGTATTCATCGATCGAGATTCTATGTTCCCACGTTAGCCTGAAGCTCTGACAATGGGTGTCAAATCAGGTCGGGGATGCATCATACTGCTTCACGGAGCTCCAGGAGTGGGAAAAACTTCCACAGCAGGTAAAACCAACCACTATTGTGCTGATGGGGACTGAGACTAACTTCCCTACAGAATGTGTGGCAGCGTACACCAATCGCCCTCTATTCCCCATAACGTGCGGTAAGCTCTGCTCATTCTCTTTCCATTCATTAGGATGCACGTGTTCTCTATAGTGGCGAAATCTGATGAAGAATGGACCTGCAGGAGACATCGGCTACCAACCTGAGCAAGTTGAGAGGAAGCTGGAGGACCTGTTCACTTTGGCTAATCGATGGGGATGCGTTCTTCTTCTTGACGAAGCAGACGTATTTCTAGCCAAACGCAAGGTGAGAACACGAAGGCTTGACATCAAGACTGGTTGCATATCTGACGAAGGTTGTATGTAGAACGATGACCTGAAAAGAAACGCTTTAGTGTCCGGTAAGTGCTGTGTTCTTGCAACAAGGTCCGCTACGATCTTCGCTAAATAGGTAACGTTCTACAGTATTCCTTCGCATTCTGGAATACTACGCGGGCATTCTTTTCCTCACGACCAATCGAGTTGGCGGGATTGACGATGCATTCCGCTCTCGTCTTCATTTGACACTCTTCTATCCAAACCTGGACGCGGATCAGACGAAACGAATATGGAAGATGAACATCAACCGTGTTCAACGACATAGCGATGAACGAGTAGCACATGGCGCACCCGCTATCGTGATCGACCGAAAAGGCATCAAGCTCTTCGCGAAGAGAACCTTCGAATTTCTGAACTGGAACGGCCGACAAATCAAGAATGCCTTCCAGTCGGCTCTTGCACTTGCGGAAATGGAGGCACAGAATACGGGGACGAAAAGCCCAAAGCTCAATGCCAAGAATTTCAAGCTGATAGCACACGCCTCTGAGCAATTTGAGCATTACATGATGGAAACGCACCATGGCAAGACGGAGGATCAGCTTGCTCACAGAGAGCACCTGCGGTATGTGCCGAAGACACCGTATAGGGGTAGAATCGACGAGCTGTCCTCAGATGAAGACTCGTCCGAGAGCGAGCATGCTTCAACTGGCAGGTCTACAAAGAAGTCCAAGTCTAAGTCCAAGTCGAAGAAAAGTTTGACAAGTAAGGACAAGAGCTCAAGCGAAGAAGATGAGAAAGAGACGGTGAAGAAATCGAAAAAGAAGGGTAAGAAAGTTCAGACCTCGGATTCGAGCGATTGTGAAGAAGATCAGACGCGGAAGTCAAGCAAGAAAAGCAAGAAACGTGAGTCTTTGGACTCTAGTGAAGAGGAGTCGTAACAATGGACGAGATAGTTCAACAGCGGGACATTGTCTGTGGTATCTTGCATTCACCAATAGTCGGTCCATTCTTTGGATTTTTGGAAGTTCGGCAGAACTATTATAGAGGCACATATCAAATGCCAGAGTCATCCTGTTTATAAGGAGCAGTCTGGTAAAATGGTACCCACGAAGCACAAGCTTCATCCGCAGCTGTCATGTCGTTACTCGTAACACCAGGAATGTCGGCTGGCATCTCGACAAGTTGCATAGCCAGTCCCTGGCTAGCATGCCTAGATATGTGAATCAGAAAAAACGTGCTTGAGATGGGAATGAAAATGTAGATCTTCTCACCATGCGATATGACAATGGAACAGCCAAGACCTAGGAATGGTCAGTAATCGTGAGTCTAAGTTGGAGGGCTCCATGTCCTCGAAGGACCTGGGATGTAAAGCTCACCCTGGGTTGTCCATTTTTATTCCTAGGACGAGATGTCCGTTCCCGAGATTGGTTGCAGTGTCTCTCCTAGGCGGGTTTTTGGTATTGATAGGCGTGTTCGCCGCGTCAAACAGTCCATGCCCTTGAGCCAAGACATAGAAGTCGTGGCCATGCAAATGCAATGGATGATAAGCATTAACAAGCGTCAAATCCTGAATGATGAGGTAAAGGAACGTCCCAGATGGCGCACCGCTGACATAGACGTTGTCCGTGACTGTAAAATTGTCCCCTCCACGAGCAAGTTCCAGTAGTGACGGCTTGGCATAGTCGATAGTGAAGGTATTGTCATGTAACGTCCAGTGGAAGACAGTGTTGAGCTCATAGTACCATCCTATCCGAATGTACTCCTCGGTCGCATTAGGAGCTACATCATGAGGAACCCACGGCGTCAAGCTCGCGTATGGCTCATCATTGCACGAATTATTGACGTTCGGAGTGATTGTAGTTGTTGGATCTGCTGTGCTCGCACCGGTGTATCTCACGATGCCGAGAATGTTGTCGGCATTGTCGTTGCCCATCTGGTTACAGTACGTCATGTACGGGGCTCGTAACCAATAGCTCTGGCCTGACGGCTGGTTCGCCTCGACTATCACATCGTACCGCTGCCCACTGGCCACAATGATATTGTCGGTCATGTACGGCACGATCGGGGTGAAATCGACCGCCACGACTTGGAGCATGTGGCCATCGATGGTGAATTTCATGTAAGCGTTCATCAAGACCCCGACAACGCGGAGTAGATAGCGCTTCCCCGGCTCGAATTGCAGCTCGAAACGCTCTGCACCGCCCACGCACTTGGGGTCGATATTGGAAACGGTGCAATTATAAGGATTGAGACCTTGGATGAGTCCATTCTGCGCCTTCGGTTGGTTGAGAGACACCACTCGCTGCGTCTCCGTCCAGATATCCCAAACGCTCGAGTGAAACCAGTCTGAGAGTAGCACAGGGCCGACGTCCACGTCGTAGTTGGCGGTGGTTGGGCCGTGTATCACGATAGGTCCTAACAGGCCATAGGCGTTCTGCAAACTCAGATGGGCATGGTACCAGGAAGTACCGTACTGAGTTGCCTTGAAGCTGTACGTGTATGTTTGTCCAGGGGCAATTGGACACTGCGTCACTCCGGGAACACCTACGTATGCATTTGTTAAGCCTTGGCAATTCGTGGATACGCATATGAAGAGGGGGACCCACGTACCATCATTTGCAGTTGTGTTTAGCTGACGAACTATATATGCACGTCAGCATCGCCCCATGGATGTAGTCGTACCTAGCTACTTGTGGAGCTACTTACTCCCATGCCAATGTATGGCAGTCCCGTTGTCTGGTATCTGGTTCACAACATGAACAACAATATCGTCTCCCCAGTCAGCCTCAATGGTGGGGCCTGGAAAAGTTCCGTTGAACACCAATGACTCTCTTTGGTAACCATCTGGTGCTATTGTTGTCCTCTCAGCGACCAATGTGTACTACTCAGTACTTTGAAATCAGCCATTATTCATTGCGTCTGCTGGCCAAAAAATTGCGATTTCACTGACCTCTCGCGTAACTCCTGTTGTAGGCCATGTCTGATCATAGTCTGTATCGATATTATAATCACCCCAGCAATTTCGCGAAGTGGCAGTATTTTCGAAGGATGCTTGACGAGGCTCAGACTCTATCCTCCTGGCTTGTGTGATTATGTGAGAGGTGAAAAGAGCGAAAGTGAGGATGAAAATGCGTGTGGAATACATCTTCAACTTTAGTTTGAAGACGTTGGCATAGTCGACATTGAAGAGGGTCTATAGGGTCACTTGCTAGTTCCAGAGTGGAGGCACCATTCTTATACTTAGCATGGGGGGATCCATCAATGTCTTATTGAAATTTTCGTTTGTTTATACGACCCTTGGCAAATCTTTCTATGGAGCGGCATGTGAGCCAAAAGCTTCTCTCGCGAACGGCATGGTCCTAGCAGATGGGAAGATTATGGCTCCCTCATTATTGGCCGTCGTGGACGCAGCCCAATTTCCAAGGTTGGATATCACATCTGAGCTACGTTGATGGGAATGCATGACTAGACACACCACACATAGTTCCGAGAACTTGAACGCACGTGAAAGCGGAGTAATAACACGTACGAATGTTTACAATAAGGCTGACATAAGCTGTATTTCGTATTACCTCTGTCTTCACTAAAGGAAAGTCTTTAGGAGTATGGGTTTGACCGGGCGGCAAAGAATCACATATGTTTCGCCCAGACGAGCCCTGTCATTGTCATCCCATCGTCGTCTTGTCTCCATGTCACCGGTTGCGTGAACATGTCCGAAAAGGGCAATTCAATGCGCCAGATAAACCTACTTTGGTACGTATCAACACATCATAAAAGAATCACCCTGTCTATTCCCCGCAGTGATTTAATATCCATGCAACTATCATGCCGCGGTATTATGTTTGCGGATCCTACTCGGATGGCCACAATTTCTCACATATGGCTTTAGTATTTCTCGTTCCCTGTGACTCTTGCATGGAACGAATAATTTTTCGCATGTACGTGTGTGCGCTTGTATATTTGTCCTTGGCATGCATCTGGTGCCATTGTCTAGTGCCCATGTACCTAGGTATAGTCCTCAACGAAGAATACCTTGAGAATGGGAGCCCGAGAAGCTCACACGCTGCTAGTTTCCCTTCGCAATGATCATCTGGGTGGAAGTGAGGTGGTGGCAGGGTACTCTGAAAGTCGTGAATGATTGCGATAAGCGCCATTAGCGCGTGTTCATAAGCGATTCTCGTATCTGTACAAAATGAGATGCCCGTCGAGTGTCACTTTTCGCTACCTGTCCGATGCTGCAATGTCCATGTGCCATCCCATCACAACGTGCGTGTCTTCTTGTCATTGTGTAATCCAGAGCCTGTGGAAAATTTGTTAATGTTCGTCCCAAGTCAGACCAAAGTTTCGGACGATGCGGAGCTTGTCTACAACTACCACCGCATGGGCATGCCGCTCCCCACGGCCAGCGCAGATGCCATCTTTTGCCTGTGCAGTCTCGACCTTCGTGTAGCGAGACGAGCCGCAGAATTGTTCCTCGATGGGCGTGGGCGCTGGTTCATCTTCTCGGGTGGCTCTGGCAAGATCACAGCCGACCTGCCACTGTTCCGGGATGACCCCGAAGCTGTTGTGTTCTCGCGCGTGGCCATGGAAATGGGCGTCCCAGGCGAGAGAATCATTGTCGAGCCGCGGTCGACGAATACAGGAGAGAATGTGCGATTCACACATGCGCTATTGAGTGAACGAGGGTTGCTTGGAGACCACAGCGATGGTCCAAATGACAGTATTCGCACATTTGTATTGGTGCAAAAGCCGTATATGGAGAGACGCACTTATGCAACCTTCATGAAGCAGTGGCATGACATCAGCTCAGATGAGGGAGGGAAACGGTTTGAGTTCACGGTCACCTCGCCGCAGTTGAGCTTTGCAGATTACCCGGACGATCACAACCCGCGAGATCTCGTCATCAACCTCATGGTAGGGGATCTCGTGAGGATCCGGGACTATCCTGCAAAAGGGTATCAAATACCGCAGGAGATTCCCGAGGAAGTATGGGCGGCAGGGAAAAGGTTGATTGCTGCTGGCTTCACTCAACATCTCTCGTGAATAGATTCAATTTCCTGTTCTAAGAGTGAGTTACACCTCGTATCTGTCTGACTTGTCTCGGACAGGCCGGTAGACGAAATGGTCGAAATTAGCCTCCTTCGCTGTGCCATTCAAGTCTGAGCAAGCCACACCAACAAATGCTCCAGTGAAACTACCATGCGTCTGGTGTCCCCCACATTCGTCAGACAGTATACTAGCATCCAAAACCGGCCCTATCTTCTTCAGCTCATCTCCCTGCTCCTTCAGTCCATAATAAAATTGCAGCTCGGAACCCCGAATCGTAAGCGCGAGCTTCACCTTGCCCTCCTTTGGAATCTTCACTGGATCGAGCAAGGCCTGCGCGTCCAGGTACCCATCTGGCCATGACACGTCCGAGATCATAAGCAGCAGCTCCCGCTCACCGTTCTCGTCTGCCGTGACAGTCAAGTAAAAGAAATTGTACCGGCAGTAGTACGCTGTCAGCCCTGCGAACTGCCGCTCATCTTCGGGCTGGAAGTCCAGTACCGTCTCGGCGTCATATGAGAAGTGCGTCTGCCGTCGCGCGACGAGGGCCTGCTCAAACCATGAGCCGATGGTTTCCCTCCCACGCAGTACGAGCTGCTTGCCGCCCTCGCCAGCTCCAACTTGGAAGATCCTGGCTGGCTCAGGGGTGCGCAGCCACTGGAAATCCGGGTGTAATTTTCCGCTTTCGAAGGTATACCGGGACTCCTTCCAGTAAGGTTCGTCGTCTCTAGTGCCAGGAACATCAACCCACAAGCTCGGCACGGGCCCATCTTTCACATACAACCACCCATCCTCTCCCCAGTAACATTCCTGAATGCTGGTCTCCCTTCCAAGAACACACCGACGCGACTTGGTGATCGGGCGCCCACACAAATGAACAAGATATGTGCGTCCATCCTTTGTTTCGACAATGTCACCATGCCCGGCCTTCTGTATCGCCGCATCAGGCGCATCCTTGCTCGTCAGAACATGTTTCTGCGGATGCGTCTCATACGGACCCCAGATGTCCTTGGATCGAGCCAACGTGCACGCATGCTCATAGCTCGTGCCGCCCTCCGCCGTAAGCAGGTAGTACCATCCGTTCCTCTTAAAGAGATGCGGGCCCTCAACAAGTGCCAGCTCCGTGCCCGGGTAGATGTTCTTCCTCGGCCCGACCAACTTGCCCTGCGCGGCATCAAATTCCTGCAGCACAATTCCCTCGAACATCGAGTTTTTCAACAGCCCGCCGCGGCGGCGGTGATCCCACAGCATGTTCACGAACCACTTCTTCCCGGTATCGGGATCATGGAAAAGACTTGGGTCAAACCCGCTACTGTTTGCATATACAGGGTCGCTCCACTCGCCGCGGATGTCCGTGGCGGTGACGATGTAGTTGTGCGCATCCTTGAAGCTGCCGTCCTTGCGCTTGACATCGGTGTACACGAGGTAGAACTTGTCGCCGTCATGCGTTAGGCACGGCGCCCATACGCCGCACGAATCTGGGTCGCCGCGCATGTCGAGCTGCGAGGCGCGCGAGAGTGGGCGGTTGATGAGTGTCCAGTTGGCAAGGTCGGTGGAGTGGTGGATTTGCACGCCGGGGTACCACTCGAAGGTGCTGTTGGCGATGTAGTAGTCATCCCCGACGCGGAGGATGGAGGGGTCGGCGTTGAAGCCTGGGAGAATGGGGTTGAGTATCTTTGGCATGATGTGAGATATTGTAGCGAACGAGAGAGTCAGGGAGTAGGGACTGGTCCAATTTGAAGGATGGGAGTGAGAGTGAGAGATAAATACGGGTGGTGCATCCGGGAATATCGCCGACTATATGTATTTTCTATTACGGTGATTGCCAAGGACGAAAGGCGGCTCTTTGTGCAAGACACGCGCTCATCCTAGCATTTCCCATTTAGCCGGCGGCTCATTAAGAGCTCTCCACCTAATGATTGCTCCGCCTGCGCTTGTTTCCAACATCTCTCAAAGAAAGTATGGCTCAATCATTTCTTTGCTGATCCCATTTGCGATGGCCTGTTATTTATATAGAATCAGTGGACTACTACCATTTTCTATAGGTGTATTCTGTAGTCAGATATAGGCGAGCTGCTGAAGTTCTTGAAGCAGCTTTTGGAGCAAATTCAATTATCCATTGACAGGCCATGGTACTTCCGTCAAGTTCATGCAGCATGCTCCTCGATATATCAACCCCTCACGCTCGTATTGTGTTTTTGCGGACAGACGCAGAATCGGACTGATCTCAACAGAGTCAAACTTGGTAAATTCTGATACTAAGTCTTCTCGGTCAACTAGTTAACTCCACGGTCCCGGACTTCCGTCCTAGTCCACAACATTGCGTATAATAGAAATTCTTCCGCTTGTCATTACCGACCAAGCCACCTGCAAGCGCCGAGTCATGGTGCTGGGCTTGTAGTGCCAGGCCTGGTTGAGCTACCTGCGGGGTAAGATGGACGATTGAAAATGCATAGAGCCTGTCGTACAGAATGTGCTGGGGACAGATATCGGGCTGTGGGTAGCATACGGGATCCTCACGAATCACGCTGCCTTTTCCCTGCTCTCCGTGGTCTGCCGATTATACGTTTGGCGCAATTAAAGTACAAGGTGAACCAGTTGTCAGATGACGAATGTTTGTCGGACTGAGTGCCCTGTATATGAAGGTGCCGGAGTCGTAATTAAGTACCTACCTTACCTACGTATACCCAGGTAGTTATCGCAGTAGTCGGATCGGCCCCGACCGGGACTCGAGCAGACGACCTAGTGTTAGCTAAGGCCGAAGCCCACGCATCGATTGATGATAGGGAAAGAAAGTGGAATCTGCAGTCGATTTGACTATTAAAGGCAATGTGAGGTACGGTTCCTCCCGAGAATATAATGTCTGACAACCTTCACAAAGCCAAGTGCTCCATCCGCGACCATCCGCGGGCGAGACCCGGAACCTATTGTCCAGTGGTTCTTGACGTGGGATTCTGTGACTCCGGCTTTGACGCGTCCTTACTGTAACATCGGCGGTATCGTGGACTTCAGCTGGAAGAATCGTTCAGGGTGTAGTAAACGTAGGGTAATCACAGAGTAATGATACATCGGTAGACCGTACGGCGTAGGCACCGCCGCGATTTTGTTGTTCCTATGCAGTCAGCCGATTGGGACTACGAGGCGTTGCAAATTGCTGCGCTTGAGCTGCACCCTTCGCGACTCAAATCTTTCAATTTTCAATGGGATTTTGTGAGGCCAGGCCTTGCAAATTAGTTTGGCCGTTTGACATTGTGGAGCACAGCTGGCTTGTTAGCAGTATTTCACAACGAAGACCCTAACCGTTCTGGTCCACCATGACCCGCGTCTGCCATCTTTTAACACACGTTACGTACGAAGCTGCGCCTCATAAACTGCCGCTGGTGAGATGAATTGTGTGTACGTCACACGTGCAACGGCAATCCCTCTGAGCACGATATCGGCGCCAGGGGTTTTTCAGAAGTATTGGAACCCGTGCTATCTAAGGATACATTATGAATGCGGTGTCTGTTTGATCTTTGCAGTTCTGGTATCAAAAAATATAAGCATGATCAGCCAATCTGGGTGTGAACGAAGGTATTTTAAGATTACTCAGAACTTTAGATCAGCCCCCTTGTCATAGTATACGATATCTCCGACTGGCGCGACCATTGTGCTTGATGGGATGCCGCGCCTCGTTAGAGCTGCACCCTTGTCCCTGCTCAACTTTCCATCGAATATCACTACCGTTGTCGAGGGGAAAGCCTGCAGGTGGTCAATTTAGTACATGGATCATCCTTAAAGCCGACTACCACCTTTTTCCGGGTCCACTTTGGTATAACTTCGGCTCCGTTGGTCTGACCCGACGGCCTTCTCCTGGGAAGGGTATCCACACACACTGCCTCGGTACCTCGTTGGCCACTGTTTCGTGTAACGCCAATGACAATCTGATCAGATCCTCAGCTTTAAAAGGTTCTTCGAAGGGAAGGTACACAATATCGTGTTTGGCATGTCAGTGTAGGCACTTCAGCGTCGCGTTGCCAACACGGAAGCAAAAGCAGTGGTAGAAAGAGGTCCAAGCCACCTCATCAACCTCGAAGCTTGTCTGGTTCGATAGGCCGTAGAAGTGCCCATCTATGATCTCAAAGCAGATCGAATGCCCTATGTCGCTTCCCACCAAATCCATAAGATGGACCTTATGGTCGAGCCACTCATCTCTATGGATAGTGTAGCTCGTAAGCACCCATCTCCAGTACCCATCCTCCCATAAATAAGTACATTGGTAGCCTGCCCATTCAGATTAACGGCACTCGCTTTCTCCCTTATCCTTCTTCAATACCTAATTTGTTCTTATGGCCCTAGACGCAAACACTCTGGTTGCTATCATTGGGGTTATCCTGGCAATACCGCCAGTCGTCTTTGGGATCTTACGATGTCGTCCACATTCTGCTCGTTTCAACAGAGACAGAGCTGCCGCCAACAATGTCTTACGCCCAGGTATGCGACTGCTTTACTATGTCCAAGCTCTTTGCTTGAAACTGAAACCCACTCTGTTGCCAAAGTTCGCGCAATGTGATAATGTCGCAGTATTTTCAAATCCATGGGTCTTGATGTGGACCAAGTGCATGCATCTTTGGAGGTTTCCGTTCAGCTTGCAGGCGGTATCATGGTGGGAAGTGTCTCTCTCGTCGCAATGCACAATCTGCGAGAGTGTCATTGCCCAGACATACATCATCACAGTGCCTAGGGTCAAGGTCGAATGCCCCGACATTGTCAACGCCTATATGGCGAGGCACAACAGCTGCCACTCTTCCTTCACATCATCCTTTTCATCAATTAAACTACAGTCAACTTCTTTTGCCTGACTGCCTGGCAGTATACTGCACCCTTGACCTGCCAACATTGCACTTGGCTGCAATTCATTTCGCCAACGTTTTGCTCCTGATATTATTGTCTCGTATTGGCCCTTTAAACCTTTTCCCCTTTTTCTTTTCCTTCGTTCTTATTTCCTTTCTCTCCCCCCCCCCCTCTTCTTCGTCGCCAGCCGATGTATTGAGATGCGCAAACTGCAGGGTACCTGATAAACTCCCCGAGAGGCCCGTTATTCGTTGAGCAGGACCATTTGCTCCCATTATGGCGATCGTCCTCCCCTCATTCCTCACCGGCTACTGAAATCGGTGCAAACCGCTAAAGATGGTCTGGATCTTCCTGGTATAATGGCTACAGGGAGTCTTTCAGCGCAGCCAAGGCAGCATACACATGGAAACATAGCGGAAGTCGTTGGCATCATCCTTGGCAGTTGGACTATAAGGATTGTCGGCAGTCAATCGTGATGGATGACTGGCATACTAGGCGGAGGTATAGCACAATGTTCTGACTAGAGGCAAATATTTTAGCGCAGGAGTCAAGGCAGCATGGGTATGGAAGCATGGAAAGGGTCATTTGATATTCATAAAGAGAAAGAAAGCCAACAGGGTATTCATTCATTCACTCCGACAATGAGGCCGAAAGGTGCGTTAGGTCACAGAGCAAGATGTGCCGAGACTCAAAGCACTCATTACCCTTGAACTCACCAACAACTACGGCAACAGCTTCTCTCCCTCCCTCTCACTCTCTCCCGTCCGATACACCTCCAACCTAACTGGTATATCCCCCGAATAACCCGCCTCGCCCATAGCGCCCTCGAGTTTCTTCGTAATCCGCCCCACCATCTTGGCAATCCACCGATCACTGACAACGCTATCCACCAGCGTCCGCTTCATGCTCTCCTTGACCCTACTCTTGAACGCCGCCGACCTCTCCCTAAACCCAGTGATGGGCTTCTCCACATGTTCTTGTTCCGAAGAAGCCGTCGCCTCCTCCTCTTCCTGCTCCTCGCGCTCATCCGCCAGCCTCTCAAACTCGGCGATCTTGCTCGCTTTCACCAGTGCCGCGATGAAGTCTAGCAGGGACTGGTCAAGCACGGCAGGCAGGCGCGCGTGCACGGAGATCTTGACGTTGGCCTCGTCGTTCCTAACCTGTTCGAGGGCGCGTTGCGCCTGGATCTCCTTGGACTTGTTGCCTGCCTCCTCGACTGTGATTTCGAACTGTTCCTCCCTGGCTTGTGGTCGCGGCGGCAGAAGATGGTCGTGGTGCGGCAGGAGGAAGGATGGTATGACGAAGCGGGCGTCCGCGCCGCCGAGGCTGATGACTTGCTGGCATTTCAGGTCGAGTTCGGCGGGCAGAGTGCGGTATGCGAGCACGGACTCCACCGCAAGCTCGGTGGTGATGTCGTAGGTGGGAATGAGCGGCACGTGGGCAAGGCCGGTAATGGCGCCAAGCTCCACGATGAAGTTTGCGCCGCGAAGCCAGTCAGCAATGCGGGTCTTGATGCTCCGAAGTTCGTGGCTGCTTTCAGCGTAGTCTTTGAAGACCTGCTCGACAAGCATTTTCTGGATCCATTTCCCCGAGGCAGACGCGTTGATGGAGGAGATCTTGACGGGGTGGAAGTAGCTGAGAGGGTTGAGGAGGAGGCGAAGAAGGAAAGGTAGACGGTGCAAGAATCTGCGGACTTTCGGAGGGGCGAGATTTTGAAGGGTGGTGACTTTGACTGAGAGCCGTGGAGGATGCGGGACTGACGGTGTTTGTTGTATGTGGGAGCAGATTGCCGCTCGAATATCATTCTCGTCCTCCAGCTCGGTCGCGTCCTTGACAAACTGCCGTGCTTCTTGGATGGCATTTATGTTTTGAATGTGATTTAGTATGTCCCGATACTTGTCGCCGGCAAAGTCGTTATCTAGCGACAGCTTCTTCATGGACTGGTAGCTCGCTCGGGCGGATCCATCCTCAGGCGGACGGCCATCCGTCATACGCGACGTCATCTTCACCATAGATGGTCTCTTGGGCCCCGCTGTCTTTTCAGAAGGAGAGAGCAAGTCATCTGTGCTTCCAGCAAGGCTTCTCCGATCGCCTTCCTTGAAGGCGGCCTTCAACAAGGGAGTGTCTTCGATGAAGACTGCATCCCCAACCGCGTCTTTGCTATTTCCTTCGAGCTTCTTGAAGGTCATCTCCTGCTCTCCACCTTTCAGATTGGCGAAGCAATCTCCGATTTCAATGCTTCTGAACAATTTGACGCGCACCTCCTCGGTCTGGATCGCCAGTTCCATGTCATCGCTTAGCTTGATGCCCACTTCCACTCCATGGACGACAAAACTCAATGTTGACAACGAGAATGTGATGCCTCTGAGAACCATCAAGCCGTCGACATCGGTATCAATCTCCAGAGCTGGAATGTTGAAGAAGGCAATTTTGTCATCGATGAAATGAAGTTGTCTAAGCAGCCGTCTCAACAGCCTGCGGGCCATACTGCTAGCGACATTGAACTGGAATAGGCTGACAAGAAGAATGTTGGCATAACATAAGGTCGTAAAAACCCAGTATAAAAGCCATGATGTCGAACACACGGCATAAACTAGGTTGAGAGTTGATAGGATGGGCCAAAGGTGAATGGTTTTCAAGACACGGCGGTCGCGTGCCTCGCCGATATGCAAGAGTAGTTGGAGAATGGGCGTCCCTGATAACAACCACCGCCACGGCCAGGACCACGTCGCTAAGATCACCAGAGTGAAAGCTGCAAAAAGAATTGGGGACGAGTATGCCACCCCCAGCTTAGAGCGTCTCATGGTCGCAGAGTGGATACTGCTGTGGCGCCGAAACGTAAGGTTGGTGGGCAGGTGAGAGTTAGCCAAGATAGGACACGAAACCCACCCAGCAGCTTGTACTTTGGCAAGCAAAATATATAGGTGAATCGATCCCAATTCTGAATCACTACATCCCTACGTCATTGTAGTGTGCACAAAGGTCTCACCTGCCCTTAGTTTGCTCAAAGTGGCTGTGGGCTAATCTGTATATGGTCTAAGGACATTTCGGTTAATTTCACAGTTGTGTTGCCAGGGTTGAGAAGGACAAAGATACACCAGATAGATAGTACTTATACTAGTGTATGGATGCAAAACCTTTGAAGTTATTTCTAGCAAAACATGCTACAATGCTGCTGTTCTCTCTTGTAAAGGCAGTATCTGATATGCCATATGGCATCGGACGGACCATAGCATAAGAGCAGTGCCCCAGGGAATGGGGGGGGGGGCCTGACTAGTGGATTGCCGAATGTATACTAACAACGTTGACTTCCCCAGTGTACACATTCGGAGTCTTTTGCCCTTTTACCTTGGTATCTTATTGTGGATTCCTGTGGACACCTAAGTTCTAATTCGAAAAACATCCCCACCCAGCGATGGAGGTCTTCCGCCCGGATCGGCCCGCGAAGTAAGCCAAGACATCGCCTATCTGTTTTGAATAACTGAGTGAGCATTTACTGACTAGAATGCACGGGGCGGTATGTTCATACGCAAGAGATGTTCATCGCCTTCACACACACCATCAATATGCGAGAAGGATATGCTAAGTGCATTATATTCGCTATGTGGTATCTAACTTTATCGTTCTACTCATTACCTCCTCTGATCTTTCTGTGGTATCAAAACTCTTCGAATGGTGCTGTTTACTGTGGTGACGCTTGCAATAAAACAATGGAAAGGGGACAGACGCATCGACAAAAGAACACCATACCATGTTGTGCCATGTTATATGCCATCGTCTCCAATTCCCTCCCTTCTCTTCGGCCAAACTCCGCGTTTGCAGGTTTTGTTACTCGACCCTCAGCCACTGGCTCAGTCCTCAAAAAAGCTGATAATTTGTTTGAAGTCCCTGACTCCTAAGCCGTGCCGAGGGTAGCAGATGTAAATCGGCTCCCCGTAAGCTCCAAACTTGCTCCGGAACTCGCTCTTCTTGTTCAGCCGCAAACTCTTCGTAATTGTTCCATACGTCTTGCTCAAGAACTTGGCCCGGACACCGGTGAGGTTTGCACCGGGCACGAACCGCTCACTCGCACCAGCGCCGAATGTGACCTGTCCGCTAACCGTCGACAGCGCCGTAATCACTGTCGCCTCAATCACTCCCGAGGCGGTACCGGGGAAATCCAGTGACCACTTGACCTGCCAACCGTGGCGCGGGGCAAGCTGCGCAAGCACCACCATGGCGAGCACCTTGCCATCCTTCTGGGCGGCGAAATAGCGTCGATGCTCCATGTCTATCCAAGGCCGCACCTCTGTGAGATGCACTTGCTTCTTGCCACTACGCTTCGCCTTCCATTCCTCAATGGCCGCGTCTGCGCGCTTCATGAAGTCCTCGTCAGGCCGTAGCTCAGAGATGCTGATGCCCTCTCTCTCCACCTTGCGTGCCTCGCGGCCCGATGGGCCGCCAGCGTGCTTGTCGGCGTCGACGCGCTGCTCCTCAGCGCACGTGAGCGTGCGCCACCCAAGACGAGCGCCAAGAACGTCCTGGACGCCTTCCGAGACCAACATCCACACCGGCGTAAGCTTAAGCTCATGCTCGACATATTTGACGAAAGCTTTGACGACCTCTTCCTGCTGACTAAGATCGCACAGTGGGTCGCCCGTAATCATGGCGAAGCGGTCGTCTCTGACAACGTATCCAACAGCCGCACCGGTCATCTTATGCCGCCAGATCTTGAAGCGCTCGTCGAGCCAACTCGTGTTGGTGGCATCGCCATAATTGGCAATTAGCTTCTCGAGAGGCCAGTCTTCCACCATCATTGGCTTAGCGTGTCGGGTGTCACACTCCGGGTGAGGCAGGCTGGGGGATCGCTCTGGGAGGGACTTGGGGTCGCGGTGGTAGAGGGTGGCATAGCGCACGTCAACGAGCTCCAACGTCCAGGCGAGGATACGCTCGAGGCCTAGACCAGCACCGCCATGAGGCGGGGCACCGAGGTCGAAGGCATTTAGGTAGGCATCCATGCCATCAACAATGCCTGCTTTGCGCAAGTTCTCACGTAGCTCAGTGGCGTTGTGAATACGCTGTCCTCCAGAGCAAATCTCCTGGCCGCGGATGAAGATGTCGAAGGAGTTGGTAAAGTTGGGGTCCTTTGCGTCCTTGTGTGTATAGAAAGGTCGTGCATCGACAGGGAACTTGTCAAGGATGTAGTAGTCGGTCTGGTACTTCTCTCTGACGAGCTCACCTAGGCGGATTTCGTTGCGGGTGGAAAGATCCTCCATCTCGCAGTCAATCCCATCGTCGCGAAGCATCCGAATACCCTCCCAGAAAGGTAGGATGAGGGTCTCGTCCAGCCACAATAGGTCCTTGGAGGGCCATCGCTCGCGCACAACTTGCAGCTCGGGCATCTGGTGGAGTGTGCGGAAAACCTCCTTCAGGAAAGCGTCAAGTACCCGGATCACTTCATAGTAGTCCTTCTGAATAGCCATCTCGATGTCAAGACCGGTGTATTCGGCAAGATGGCGCTTGGTGTTGGAGTTCTCGGCGCGGAAGACGGGACCAATCTGTCAAGATACTGTTAGCTATGCCGTACAGTGGCGTCTGAAGGTTTTTGTTGTCACTTACCTCGTATACTTTTCCAAAGTCGGCAGAAATGGTCATCTGCTTGGCCAACTGTGGACTCTGAGCCAGGAATGCCTGACGTCCAAAATAATTCACCTTGAAGACCTCAGCCCCGCTCTCCGTCGCAGCGGGCTGTAACTTGGGAGTTTGAATCTCGATGAAGCCCTGTTTGTCGAGCACCTCACGGAAAACGCGTGTGATCATAGACCGGATACGGAATACGGCCTGGTTTGAGGGGTGGCGCAGGTCTAGGATGCGGTTGGATAGGCGCTGCTGGGTAGTCTCTGGCGGGAGATAGTTGTCAAAATCAACGTCGTGGGCAGGGTTGACGAGGTGGACCGAGTAGACATTGATCTCGAGATTCGTAAACGTCGCAGATCGGATAGGCTCTGGCGGTGCCTGCAGCTTGCCAGTGACTTGAACCAGAGACTCTGGCTCGAGGCGCTGCACCCACTTCACAAAGTGGGCGGTATCGTGGTGAAGCACACCTTGGATGGAGTGGGTCTGATCGCGGAAAATCAGGAAGGTCAAGTGCTTGGAGACATCGCGTTGATGATGGATGCGAGCGCGGAAGGTGACCTCGTCGCCTTCTTTCTTTTCAATGACTTCTTGGACGGGCAACAGCTCCTTGGCTTCCTGAACCCAACCGTATCGAGCCTGTGTCTCTTCGTCTTCCTCGAGCATGGCAAGCTGGTCCTCCTGCTTGCGGCGCTCCTCGATCTCTTCACGCTCGCGCTCAAGTCTCAATTGCTTCTCTTCCTTGCGTAAGTGCTTCTCCTCCGTCCGTCTAGAAGCTTTGCCCATGGTCCTGTCGGAAGTGCCATCGCTGCTGTTAGTCGAGGAAGAGCGCTCATGACCGTTGGTGCGGCCAAATCTGCTAGAGATGGAAGTCGACCGCGAGTGATCATTGCCGTTCTTATCCTCATCACGGACTCGGTCGACGCTGGACCGAGGGGAGATGCTGTTGACAAAGTTCTTGAGAGCCGCCATGATTTTGTCTCTCTTCTTGTCACGTGGGGATCTTTTGGTATTCTTGCTGGTTCTCTTCTTGTTGGTCTTCTTGCTGAGCTTCTTCCGGCTGGTCTTCTTCTAGAAGGGGGACGGTTTCGTCTCGGCAAAGCAGGATACCACGTTGCCCATCTAACAAGAATAGCAACGTGTGAGCAGATGTGTAAAGCCCTTGTATTGGGGGCGGGGAAGGCGTATGGGGGTGCGCCGGAGGGGTATCTGGGTATCAACAGGGAAGAGATATAAATAATTGGAAGAATGAAGGAGGTGTCAGGAACGGATTGAACGGAGTAGACGGAGAGTGCGGTCTTATTAGGAATGCGGCAGAGAGTGACAATACGCTATAATAAGCTGGGCACCGGCGTCTTCGGCTTGACATGTGTGCGCGTGGACAGGATTGAGGTAGCGAGGGAGTGGATCTGCTGGATCTCCAGTGCTAACCTTGTTTTCCCGGGGGTTCCACCAAGAAGCTTCTGGTTGCAGTGAGGTATGTCCGTGGCAAGTACAGGATAGCGTCAGAGCGACGTGAAAATCTGGTCGAGGAACGGCTGCATAACAGGGCCCAAGGCTGTGAAATATTTTGGGCGAGGGTAGCGAAGTACCGGGGCTAGATGGACTGGTCTGAGAGTGGCCGGCAAGCGGATGGTGGAAGGAGACGAATTGGGCAATGTTCTGACCGCGGGCTGCAGCAAGCTGTGGATCCCAATGACGTTTGTATGGTGGAGGGGAGCGGGATGTTCCAGCCCTGTGGCACGTCCAGCCTGGATCGTCGATGTTCGGAGCCTTTGTTCCTGCCAAGTGACAAACACGATAAAAAAAGTGACAAGGAGACGAAATGACACAGTGACAAATACTTACATAGTACCTACCTACTTCACCCGACCCTAGCTATGAAATCGGAGACAGACAACAAACGCGTCGACTTGCCTCGGCAAAGAGATGAAAAGAGACGAAGATGACGACGAGGAAGAATTAGGCGAAATGGTGGCTTGCTAGCTGCTAGCCCCTCCATTACTCACTGCTGAGTATATACTACTTACCGTCCCCGTCGACGTCGAGGCGAGTTCAGCGCAGTGGACATACGAACTGCGCCCGCCATCTTGTCTAATAAGCGCCCGGATGTGAAGGCGCCTTGACAGCACATCTTGAAACCAATTGCCAAGTAAAAGCTTGGTCATGCCTCACCATGCCAGCACCACACTACTTTGCGTGTCTGACAGCGGGAAAGGTTTCTTGGCCAGATTCGGGGGGAGATCTGGCATGGGTGCAGTCACTGGGATCGTATCATTGGTACGGGTACGTCTAGATGTGGCTGCACTAGAGGCACATGGTAGGTCTGGCCCGTTCCTGCGTGTCTGGCTGGCCTGTCTAGTCTGTCTGCTTGGGTCTTAAGTGACAGGGTGGCAGGCGTGGATAAGCAAATAAGTTGAGAAACGAAATGTCGTTGGGACATGGATCGGTTGCTATCCGTGCAGCCTGTGGTGAAAAGTGCACAAGAATGCTGAGTCAGCCAGTCAAGAGATTGGAACGATGTCATTGTGGACCGGCCCGGACTGGGATCCCCTGCATGTCCACAATTCCTGCTTTACCAAATGACGTCACAAGCGTCTGCTACGTACGTGTGCTCGAAAGCCCATGGCCCGTGTTTTCCATAGCAACAGCCAGGGGATGACCAGCTTATCTTGGCCTGGCCCTATCTCGGGGCATCTACACTCTGAACGGATCTATGCGACATCATCTGCCAAGGTGCATCAAATGATCCTCCGAGTCTCAAGGGGAAGAAGGTCTGGCTGATGAAGGTGACGAAGGTGCAAGTTGGCATGAGGGGAGCTGAATACTAATCAGGCTGTTGAAACTTGAAGCAGGTAATGGCACAATGACTTCTACTCACCTCTTTCTGCTCCCCCTCGTAAGGAAACATCCATCTATCTACTGTGTGGTCAACCTCAACCGTCTTTTATCCTCGCACACCTAGCTATCCTGCCTGTCCTTTACTTCTCGTCGACAAGCTCCCTCTTTCTCATTTCTGCACCCTGTATACCGCATCATCGATCCTCATCACCGAATACTTCCCGCGTATCGTGACCGAAGCCTCATCACAGCCAGCACGACCCCTCCCCGACTGTCCTTATCGTTCACCCGCGACGCCAATTTACAGATACAGTACACACTCTCCCTCAACATGTCTGAGACCGCCGTCGAACCTTTGGGCCAGCAGCCCGATCCCGAACAGGAGGCCCGTGACGCCGTGAGCGAGCCCTCCACTGACGTTTACCACAATCCCCTTGAAGACTCCTCCCGTATGGGGTTGTCTGCTCGTGTCTATGGCTATCGCTATGGCGCCTCCATTGCCTTTGGCATTGGCAATATGACCTCGCCATCGGTGCCCACGCCGGATAAAACCATCTATCTTGACTCCACCTTCTCCAAGAAGTACAGTGGTAAGGAGAAGTTCAAGGCAGATGTATGGACGCCTGACAAACCGAAGGCTTTGTCAAGAAAAGGCTCGCGTGAAAGTGTCAAGAGCCTCAAAAAGGAAGAGAAGGCTCTAAGAAAGGAGGAAAAGCGCAGACGTAAGATGCAGAAAAAGGAGGCAAAGCAGGGTAAGGTGTATGGCGACACCGCGTCTAGTGACCCATCGCTGTCCCGAATATCTTCAACGAGTTCCATCCTCAGCAGCGACGATGATCAAACACCAGCCAGCAGCACAAAACGTCCTTCCACGCTTTCTCGCCTGTCCTCCCGCTTGTCAGTTCGCTCCTCAAAGTCCCCCAACAAGACCAACTCGACATCCTCCGTGTCTTTGGCCCCTGGCGCATACCCCTCCTCGACCGCCGCAACCCCTGGCTCTGCCAGCGCTGAAGTCAATCCCATGGACCAGATCCCCACCATGCTCACCCCACAAGCCAACCCACGGGCTCGCCGCCCAGCCGTCATCAATTTTCATGGTGGCGGCTTCGTGCTCGGGCAGGGAACCGATGATGGAAGGTGGGCCATGGCAGTCATGCAGGCGCTGGGCGCCGTCGTGTTCTCGGTCGAGTATCGGCTGGCGCCTAGCTATCCCTTTCCGACGCCCGTCGAGGACTGTGCAGATGCGATCCTTCAGATATGGCGGCGCGCGGACGAATTTTGGATCGATAGGGATCGGATCATTCTGTCGGGGTTCAGTGCAGGTGGAACGCTTGCGCTGGCAAGCTGGGTGTTGTTGAATGATTACAAAAGGCAGGGGTATGATTTGAAGCCGGATCCGAATCTAGCGGCGGACATGGCCAAGTTGTCTGTCGAGGACGCGGACGGTGATGCCAAAGATCCACATATTCCCCATCCTTGTGGCCTGATGCTGTTCTACCCACTGCTAGACTGGACACAGTCTCGCCCCCGCAAACGCCTTACCTGTGCCAAACCCGAACTGACCCTTCCACGAAACCTCACCGATATCTTCGACGCCTCCTACCTGTACCCTCCCGACTCCATCAAGTCGCAGCTCGACAACCCGCTTTTGTCGCCAGGACTGATGCCCGATGACCTGATCGATAAGCTTCCTCCTGTCCAACTCTGCCTGTGTGAGTACGACATGCTTCTCGCCGAGGGCAAGCGCTTCGTGGCGAGGCTAGAGGACAGGAAGAAGACGGTTGGGTATAGGGTCGTCAAGGAGGCGAAGCATGCGTGGGATAAGCCTTTGCCATTCAGCCCGCCCGCGAACATGGGCGAAGAGTATGGCGAGGCTGTGAGGGTGATGGCTGACTGGTTGGGCAGAGAGGAGGGAAATGGGAGTGGAGAGGATTCGCGGTCGCAGTTAGCCCGGGAAAATGTGGTTCCGGAGAACGAGGTACTATAATTGTTCGGTATCGTGTATTATAGTCGCTGTGGAGTGTACGTTGATTAGCATTGTACACGGGTTGGGTACGTGCCTGCTTTGATTAGCAACCATTCAGTGAGTAAAGATGGAGGCTAGATCTGGCTTTGGTGTAGCATGGGGTCCGGGAGCATTCGTGGACTAGAAAGAGTAGAGTCTAGACATAGAGGTGGCCATCATACACATCTGGCATGGAATCATCATTGTCACGCTTTTATAAATAAGCTCAAAAATCTTGTGGTATTAATTCAAATATATCTTCGTCATGATTCTCGGGCTCATGATCTTACCATATTATCTTTCAATGGGGCAATGGATTTCATATAAGACAATTTTTGTGTTTTCTTTCCCCCATTACTTGATACAGTATGCGCACGCTTTGTGAAATGCTCCTCTTTCCCTGTCCATGTCTTTGATCCAAACAAAATCTCCCTTTTTTTTCTTTCCCTTGAGACCAAAGCGCCAGCAAAAAATCAAAATAAGAAAAAATTCTTGCGACTTACAAGTCCGGTAACTTTCCTTGGAAACCCCTCATCTCGTTATTTCCAAAATCATCGGCTTTCCTATTCTGCCTTTACAAAAAACTACTAATCAAAGTGACAGCCGTAGTATAAACCATGCCCACCGCCCCCAACACCATCAAAGCCACATCCAACACCTTCTCCCTCCTCGTCTCGGCGACGGCGCGGTAGTGCAAGAAGGGCGGATACACATACACGAGCGGCACGCACGCGACGCTCCCGATGAGCGCGACGAAGCGGTCGAGGTTTGTGCTCCCGCCAATGGCAATGGCGCAGCACAGCACGACGAGGCTGGCGCGGAAGGCATTCTTCTTCCACTTGGTGCCGAGGCTCTTCTTCCCACTGCGGTGGCCAAAGATCTTGCCCTCGAGGATACGCATGGCGGGGAAAAGCTGAACCGGGTTGCCGATGAGGACGGCGAGCGCGTAGATGAACTGCACGGCGTTGACTAGACGGGAGGTTTGCGGGAAGTTGTTGATGACTTCGATCTGAGTGCGCTCGCCGAAAGTGGCGTAGCAGAGGGCGCCGATGGAGGTGAAGATGCAGGTGATGAGGAGCATGACGACAGCGAGCAAAGGTTCGAATTTCTCGGGGTGGCGCATGGAGGCGTGGATGGGGATGATGAGCCCAATGCCTTCAAAGGTGAAGATGCTGGCGCCGATAGTCAGCGTGTAGGCGGCCGGGTTGAAGAGACGCACGCTGGGATCGATGCCGCGGGAGGCGAGGGCGCTAATGTCAAAGTCCCAGATGTACACCAGCCCAACGAGGATGAAGGCATCAGCGAGGGTGGCGGCGAAGCCCAGCTTGGAGATGTTGCGAATAAACGACAGCGGGATGAGCAGCAGGGCCTGCAGGGCGATGAGGGCAGTGGTGCCGAGCGGGTTGGCGCCATGGGTGATGGCGTCGAGGAAGGAGAACCAATTGTCGGCGACAAAAACCAGACCTGTGCAGACGAAGCCGAGCTGGGAGAGCGTGATGCTCGCGAGGATGATGGTGCGCATGCGGGTGCCCGCGATGGCCTGGCCGATGTCGCCGTAACCACCGCCGACGGCTTGGCGGCATTGGAGGAGAAGGTGGAAGGCCCACATGGAGATGGCGGCAATGGAGACGAGGCACAGTGAGGAGAAGAGGATGCCGCCGTTGTTGAACGCCTTGGGCAGGAACATGATGCCCGTGCCGATGAAGGCCTTGAGCAGCGTGAAGAAGGTCTTGGCGGTGCCGGCGTCGCCCTGCTTCACCATGGACTTGCGTCGCTGCTGGTGCCGTGGGCGACGCATGAGCGGGCTAGTCTCATTGGGGCGTCGTCCATCTTCGCCATCCTCATCGTCATCATCGTGGCCGGTGCCGCCGCCTTCCTCGTCCGTGACCAGCTCCGAGTCCTCATCGTCCGAGTCGGCCAGATCCTCACCGGCAAAGGACCCGTACAGGTCGAGGAACTCGACAAAGTTGCGCGTAATGGGGATGCTGGCGCCACCGTGGAAGCCGGGCCGGGCGCCGCGGTGGTGCTGCTTGTGGCGCTGCAGGACGTGGTGGCGGCGGAAGCCCTGGGTCTGCGCGAGCTCGGCGGCGGTCATGTCGTCGAGCGGGCGGAGCAGATCCGGGGTGGAGGTGCGGTCCGGGTGGGAGAAGGTCATGGCGCGTTGCAGGTTGGCCTTGACGGGGATTTTGAAGAGGTCGCGGTGCATGTCGCCGCCCTGCAGGAGCAGAGAGTCTTGGATTTGGTGGTCATCTTGTTGCTGGACGGCGTTCTTGTTGTTGTGGTGGTTGATGTTGTTGTGGTTGCTGTCCGAGGCAGGTTGGTCGGGTGAAGGCTCATCCTCAGCGGATGGGCTGGCACCGTCAAAGCCTTCAAATTGGGCGGTGTAGCCCGAGGGGAGATGCTCGGCGACGACAGCGGCGATGCGTTGTTGCTCTTCCTCGCGCGGGTTGGGAGTGCCGCTGGCGAGCTGTTCGAGCAGGTCGTCGTTGGACATGTTGGTTGTGTCCTTTGGTGAGGCCATTTTTTTGGAGATGAGGATGATATGATATGATACAGACGCGGACAGACAGATGATGGATGAGAGACAGGAAATCTATAATCTTCCAAACCTTCCTTCAAGATATTACCAGGTCCGTGAGATCCTGTTCTCTTTACATTGTTGAATGGCGTGGTCTAGAAGGAAGAAGTGATGGAGATGCGGAAGATGAGGATGGACGAGGTCGAGAGAGGGACGTCGTCAAAACAAATTGAGTGAGTCGAGCGGTCACGTTCGACGTGTGCAGGCAAGCTTTTTCCCTGTAACGAAGTCGTCACTAACAAGTTCACAGTGGGGCTTTTGCGGCTGGGCCAGGGACCAAGAATGGATCTGATCTGCTCAGGGGACGCAGATAGTACGGTTAACGGTTCTCTGCTTCAGCGGTAACAGTTGGCCCACGTGCTGCTCACATGACGTAATGAGCAATCGTCCCTCTCATGCTACAGGGTCACTGTGGAGTGAGTGTGTAAGTCTATATAGGTGGACAGACTGCCCCCGTCAGTATACAACTTATAGAAGCAAATGCTACTCCTCGATAGTCCACTTGGTTCTATTTGTTTCTATGTTCACATAGTCTTCCAATCGCATGAAATTGTGTTCTTTGCCTGCAGATGGACAGACACCAATTGGCCAAACTCTGTCTGTCTCGAACACCTCCTCAACCGGGTACGGACTTGTACTTGCACTGCCTTGCATAAGACTGGCCTTGGCGTGCGAACCTAGACAATCCAGAGGGGTGAGTGAGTAAGCCAACGAATGAAGCACTATATCGACAACTTCTTCATGGTCTCTCTATGCAGTGGATTCAGGTTGCAATAACTTCTGTCTCGCGAAACTTTGATTTACAAAACAGTGTCTATGACAGTGCCTGCCAATAAGATGCTCATAGCCCTTCCATCAACAGCTCAGCCAGTCAGCTCGGGTTTTCTCGGCATCGTGAACTCACCACGCCGTAGTCTGTAAGAGAAACACCTCCAAGGAAGACCGTTCCCACGTTCATCCCGAGTCCGGCCCGGCCTAGTCTTCCCCCCCCCCCCCTTTCCCATATCCTCGGCACCCTATTCCGGATCCGGGTACCCCAGATTTTCGGACGGATGGCGCGTGATCTACTACTACACTACATATCCATACTATCGTGCATGATCGTGCCATCAGAATGCGGGGTTCGACTTCCCTACTCTACTCACTCCCACCAGCTGGGCACTCGTCACCACTTGGTAGGCTTCCCTTCTTTATTACTTCCGACCAATTCATTCTCATCTTTGTATGAACCTTCATGACCTGTGTTGTGTTGTGACATTTTGTTATTCGAGCATTTCCGACGTGGCAGAACATCCACATGATATAACACACACATCACGTCCTCATTCATACCTCCTCTTGCAACCATGAATCGTCTACTAGCACAGGCCTCTTCCCGGCCCACGGGCCTCATAAGGACGGCAACGACAGCATCGAGAACAGCCTCACAGTCCCGCAGCATTTACACATCCTATCGACGCTCTCAAGCCTCTGTCTCTTCCGTCTCCTCCTCTACCACCACCACCACTCCCCACCGTGCACCACCCACCCCCGTCCAATCGCTCGGCAAGACCCGCCACGGCCAAGCCCTCCAGATCCGCACATACCCCCGCAACACGCCACAAGAAGAGCGCCAATACCGCAAAGAGCACCTCGCCGCCGCCTTTCGCATCTTTGCCGACCGCGGCTACGACGAAGGCGTCGCCGGCCACATCTCTGTGCGCGACCCCATCCTCACAGACCACTTTTGGCTCAACCCCTTGTCGACCCACTTCTCACAGATCCGCGTCTCGGACCTGGTCCTCGTCGACGAGGAGGGCTTTGTCGTCGAGGGGGTCGAGCCCATCAACACCGCCGCCTTCACCATCCACAGCGCCATCCACAAGGCCCGCCCGGATGTTCACGCCGCGTGCCATGCGCACAGCGTCCATGGCAAGGCCTTTAGCTGCTTTGGCCGTGAGCTGGACATGATTACCCAGGATGCCCTGCGCTTCTACAACAGCCACGGCGTGTACAAGCACTTTGGCGGCGTCGTGGTGGATGCGGCCGAGGGGGCGCGCATTGGTGAGGCGCTCGGGACGGGCAAGGCGGTGATCTTGCAGAATCATGGGCTGTTGACCGTGGGTGCGAGCGTGGATGAGGCGGCGTTTTGGTTCATGAGTTTGGACCGCACGTGTCAGGCGCAGTTGCTGGTGGACGCGGCGGCGGCGGGCAGTGGGTATGAGAAGAAGTACATTGATCCGGCGGAGTGTGAGCATTCGGCCAAGAGCGTTGGGGGCAGTGAGAAGGGCTGGTTGGCATTCCAGCCGTATTACGATGAAATCCTTGCGAAGACGGGTGGTGACTTTTTGCAGTGAGGGAAAGTGTATGAGTGGAAAGGTACGTAAGTATTCATGGCCCTGCATGTTTTTTCACCGGACACGTATAGTACGCACAGAGACAACGATTCTCAGACAGGAGTGCGTCTTTTGTGTGTTATGGTGCATAGAACCAGCAGCAAAGCTTAATCGTGAATTCAAAACTGTGGATGGTCCCTACCACAATCATTCCTACCGAGCAATCCCCGAATACCATGGGTGTATGTGGGGATAAAGTCCAATACTCAATCTCGATGTTGCCTTTGTGGGAAGCGTAGTATGCTGGATACTACAGCACTGCCCAACGTACATGTCATGAATGGTACTGAACAACATCGCCAAGACGAGGGGGCGAGTGTCCATGGAATACAAAAAGAAAGTGATGTAGTTGCGCACTTACGGCCGATCCTGAACAGTTCCACCCGGATAATTCATCTCTTCTCCAGTTCACAGCTTGCAGTCATACATACAATCTAGATCCAGTCCGAAAAGAAGCATCCTCAAACTTGCACCCCAAGATGCAATTCCATATGCTCCTGGCCTGCCTGGCGTCTATTCTCGGTTGCGCCAAAGCCCAGCTCGACATCCCCAATTTCCTCAACATCACAGCCCTAACAGGGCGCAACAAGGTAACCGTCCTCGAATGCTGGCAGCTCACCGCCGAGCTAGCACCTGCCACCATTCCCGGCCGAATCGGCTCCTTAGCCCTGCCCATCGGCAACGTCTCAAATGCCGTATACGGGGTTCTCCCGCCTCGATTCGATGGTGGATTGCATAATGCACCTCGCAAGCAGTATAGATCCCCTCATCTCCTTTTTTTCCCTTCGTTTCCCAGCCATTTCGATCACCAACCTGGAATGAGGGTGTGTATTCTGCAAAGCAACTGACATGATTGCACTTGCTACTACCGCAGGTACGTCTGGTGGATCGATGGCCTCGTGCATTTCATCACGCCCAACATCACGGAAGGCGTTCCGTCCGAGGCTTTGATCTATGGTGGTCGGTATGGGTTGATCTTTGCCGATGACACGGCGGATACGAGCACCTTTGGGCATATAACGCAGTACCCTTCGGCGGATGTGACGATTGGGTTTACGATTCCGACTGAAGGGGGCGTTACGCCTGATCACACGGTATTGCACGACGGTCCATGTTTGGTGGGTGATATTGCTGGGCTGTGAAATATTTTTGAGGGAAAAAAAACAGGAAGGAAAAAAAGGGGACAAAAAAGCTGTTGAAATTTGGCTTAATTTCGCTGGGATAATTCCAGGTACTTTCCAAAATATAATTTTGATTGTGCGTGTGGACGACAGTGCTCGTTTCCAACCTTGGATGCTTTTAAGCCTTTCCTAGGCAATCATCGGCTTGAACTCTTGTTTCTCTTGCTTCTTCCCGAAGAGTCAGTAAAAGCAGCGAAACCTGCAGGCTGTAATTTGGTGTTCAAAGCCAAAGTGACTTGTTCAAAATCCTGCTGCGACTCAAATTTGATCAAGAATGGCAGGCAACTCGAATAGGAGGTCTACACACCCCTAGATTCTGGGAACCCTACCTGACTCCCGCTGTCTGCTTTCCTAGCCAACAGCCTTCCATACCTCAATGTCTTGCTCAACCATACCATATCTCATTTGCTTATTAAATCATTACTTAAATTCCGAGTGTGGACTTACACGAGCATTAAAATGTAATTCGGTGATCCATCTTATACCGTGGCAGACAAGAAATAGATAATGCAGCAACGTTGCTGATTACTTGTACTCAACACTAGATCTTATAGTGTCTACAGTTGGCCACTACTGTCTACCGTACGATGGGCATTCTTCTCCCGCCGCGCCTGGTGGACATTTAAGAAGCACATCACAGCAACGACAAGTCTCCTTTGATCTCGAATGCCCGCAGTTGCTGGGATAAAGTTGCCCCCTTGGGTCCACGCACCCGGTATATGTATCCTCCAGCTGTACAGCAGACAAGACCCCGACTCCATTGCTCCGAAAGGCGCCCAGGAGACGGTTCAGCGAAGATATTCTAACACTTAGCCAGCCAAAGGGGACCCTACCTAGAGTCCGCTGGATCGACGTCGGACTGCCAGACGTTGTAGGAATGAGCCAACGTCTACTTCCGACTCCAGATGGCGATTACCAACCCATCGCCACGTCCGCGGCAGACGACGCATGGCTCAAACATGTCCCTGCTGACAGACCGACTTTCTCCATCTTCGAGGGCCTATCGATGTATCTTGGGCAAGAGGAAGGCGAAGATCTGATGAAGCGCCTTTCGGCACATTTCCCATCCGGCCAGATCGAGTTCGACGTGGTGAGGCCCGTCATGATCATGTTCCAATCCATGTTCCGGGACGCCAAGAGGACGAGCTCGACCTTGAAATGGTCCGTCGATGATCCGTAAGAAATCGAATTTCTTCTTCCTCGTTTGAGACTAAACGATGTGAGGTATTGTTCACATTTGGACGGCCCGGCTGAGTCGCGGATGTCAGCATGTATTGTACTCATGGTATTGGATCACATTCCGAAGGTTTGGGGTACTGGCCAACATTTTCTGGACGAAGTCTGAGATATAAATAGTCTCAAGCAACCGTATAATACATCGGTAATCGCTATCTGGTCTAATCAAAAGGTGTCCGGACCCAGTTGTCAGCTATATTCCCAAGGCCACCAAAGGGACTGATCGAGACTTGGGAATATTTCCTCTCAGACAATGAAGACTTGATATCTACTGAATTTGCATTCCCATCCATATCACCAACAGAATTTCTGGTACCTAGACCGACGTGGCTCACAACCTTGGCAATCCACACCTCACGGCGACACGCCGCCGGAAACCTTCTCAAACACTTGCGTGGTGTGATCCCACACCTTCTTGACCAGCTGTTTTTCTCGGTAACCTTGTAGGACCTGGTTTGGTGATACCTCTTCGCTTGATTCATCCACCAGGTGAAGTGTGCCGGGAGTGAACGCATCGCTGGTCGAATGAAACGCATGACGCTGCCCACTATCTTCGGGGCTGATGCCTTGGACCACCATCAAGAACGCAATGACGTTACGGATGCAGGCCAAGCCAATCCACCAGAGGTAACTCGAAGATTCGGGAGCTCTTAATTTGGCAAAAATATCGGTGCGCACCAGGCCAGGGAACGCATGGATGAAAGTCACGTTCTTGTTGCTCGGATCCTCTGCCAATGACCCCAGGACAAGACTCATGTTGGTAGTCGTGTGGTTGATGACTGTCGTCGTGGACCAATTGCCTTGTTTCTCAAGGCCGAGGTCCTCCTCAATGATGGCCTTCTCTTTGCCTCCATTCAGCACGCTCAAAACACGCGGCCTCTGTGCCTTGCGCAACTTTGGAAGCAGGTTGGTGAGAAGTCGAATACGAGAGTAATAGGAAAGCGCATAACAGATTTCGATGCCCTCCGCCGTGTCTAACACAAAGAAGAAAGTCAGCTGGACCGGCTAGGACTAAGTGCTATTACTGCCACATACACTCAGCTCCGTTCAGTGGGACCAGACCCTGGCTCATGTAGAGAAAATCGATCTTGTCGGCCGAGATCTCCTTGCACGCAGTGTCCACGCTGGCCAGAAGCGATACATCACACTCGATGAATTCTAGTTGACAGGAAGGATTCAAAGCTTCCAGCTTTGCGCGCTGGGGCTCGAACTTTTGGGCAGAACGGCCCAGGACGTAAAAGGTGGAGTCCTTGACTATAGCCGCGCTGGCCTCAAGAGTGCTAGCGCCTATCCCACTCGTGGCGCCGGCAAATACAGAAACGAGGCCCGAGGACTTTGATATGTCTGTCGCGAAAGCTTCATTGCTTTGCCTTATCGATGATAGCTTGACCATTTGGAAAGTAGTGATCGTAACCCAGCTGACTGGGTGTGTTGCGAGATTGTGAGTGGCAGTGATTGTCGAGGCTGCGAGCGAAGGATCTCAAGGCGACTGATAGGACACAGCATGAGGATGGTCTTCCAGAACTTCCTCACTGACCTCACAAGGCAGCAAATGAGCAAGCAACCGCACTAAATGGGGACCGTAATCCGCGCAACGGATGTGTGCCTCTCTCGACCCGCTCTCGGTGAATTCAGCTCATGCAGGATTGTCATAAGCGCCACATTACCAAATGGGGACCATGATCTCCGTGGGCGTAAGCAGGGCAATACTGTGCCACCTAGCCACCGGCAAGACACAGTACATTTCCTGTATTGAGACTGGATGCAGGATATCTGGAGCAATTCAATTCACACGCCTAATTGTATGTGTCGAATGCGTATATTCAATTTACTTCGTAGTCTTATAGGTACCTTTGCCCGTGCTACACATCGTCTAGTCTTTCGGGATAGTCTATGACCCATTTTAGTTTGTTTACTTCAGCTGTATTCTATCGCCGCCAGAGACAGCAAATGTCAATTATTTCAAACGCAAAGTGGCGCTTCGCATCAAGTACAAGCTCTCCTGTCAGATCCGTTGCCGCAGGAAACGCCCGACCACGATTGGACCTCAACCGCGGTCCTGGTCATCTTGACTTTTCCCTTATTTCGCACTCTTTAGAGAGTCATTTCCCCTTTCTGTTATCGCATGCCCTTTCCTCGAGGCATTGGGTTTACCGTGTGCTTGCGTCTGGGAGAGCAGAAGAGACGTTCGCCAAACCTCATGAGAAATACGATCAGCTTGTTGCTTGAAACTCCACCCTATGCGAACTCGATGCTAATAATCTTGTAAGCAGTATCTGCCCTGCATGTTGGGCTGAACGAGATACAAATCAGCGATGTCTCAGCGTACAAGTCTGTTTACCGCTTCAAGACGCCGTTTCTCAAGGACCCTCCCTTTTATGACGGGGTTTTGATACCTCACACCTTGTGCTCTGAGACCGATAATGACTTGAAGTTCGACACGCGCGTGATCCGCGATGAGCTATTTGGCTTTTTCGCGGCAGGCCATGAAACGACCTCGACAACAATCTGCTGGGCTGCCAAGTTCCTGGCCCGACATTAGGATGTACGGCAAATCCTGTGAGATGCTTTGCGAAGTGCGCATTCCCGTGCGGCGAAAGGACGGCGACTTGCCGACATCCATGGAGATCACAAGGACTGAGGTTCCCTACTAGGACGCTTTTATCGAGGAGAGCAATCGCTTGGGATTACGTGAATGCTTTGGTACGTCAAGATGGTCTCTTTTTCTCGCTGCTCGTTTACCCTTCTTCGCTATTGAGTTTTTTCCTTATTAATGTATACCATGGATGTCAGATCTGACATGTATACTTAAGATGTGAAACTTGCCGTGCTGGACCTTCGAACGATCCTCACCCTCCTGGTGTGGAGCTTCAAGATGCTTCCAACAATTGAAACAATGTCGAGATTCAAGGGGGATGACATGAACACTCACAGAGCTCAGCAAACGTACCTAGGTACCTACGATTGAAACCAACGAGATAAATATTCAGCAACGAGTTGAAGGGGATGCTTGGCGCTTGTGGTCGGTTCCACTTGCATGATGGAAGTACAGGTGGGCAATATGGGCTACTGTTACAGAGTCTTTAAGATTGAACGGAGTTTTCCATATCATATAGTGGCAGACGCAAGGCTTACAATAGAACGTTCAAGCTTGTAAGACAGCTAGAAGTAACGAGAGATAGATTACAGTCAACGCAGCAGCAGTGGCGATGCCTAGGTAGCTTCTATGCAACACCAAACCTTTCCAATGTCTGCAGCAGCAATTTGCTATGACAACGAGCATTAGTAGGCATCTACCACATCAAAATTCACTATACATTTGACAGCGAACGTCTGTGCCTTCCCAACTTCTGAAAGCCCTGATTAGCTTGCTTTATATCGACTGCAATTCTCTAGCGCTTTGCAAGATGTTAGCTCTATATAGTGCTAATTATGTATGGGGTTCCGGTCCCGCGAAGAATCATCGTGGTATATCTGCGCATGGTTTTAGCAAGATGTTGGCTGTGCCGTTCCGTCGGAAGGTTCTCGCCAGGTACGGGTATCGTGTCCATGGTCCACGGTCTCCAGGTCATCGAAATCCTGCATTTCGATAAATGACCGCGTGGGTTTCGTGTAGTCCCGCTCTCGAACTACTGTCTTGCTAGCCGTGCAAAATTTAGTATGTAGTTGCTCGGGTGCGCGATACACGACCTCCTCAGATGGCTGGCCGGCCAATTCTAGTTCCTTGTCGCTCAAACCACTCAACCTGCGTGTCCGTTTCCATCGAATATTGACATATCTCCTGATACTCTCCAGTATGGTCCAGTTCTTGGGCTTGAAGACAACGAAGACAATTGGGAGACAGGAGCATATGATTCCGACGTTCACTTCCGCCACTCTGATGAAGAATTCATAGTCAGCTACTGTTCGCTGCTCTGATCATGACTACTTTCTTGGAGAGACAAGTATACAGAAACACTTAACCCCAAGCTAATAGTGGAACACTCTCCCACGTGTAGTCTACAGAGGTACGCAGTCTGAAGCGATAGACCGCGCTTACTATGGAACAGCCACATACCCTAATAACAGAGCCATTGTCAGCGAGACATTCAACGTCAATGTTTCCATAGAGGTTTACACATACAGAAGGCCAGTGGCAAAGACAGCGCAAATTCCTATTCTGCGCCCTCTTGGTAGCGGAAGCTTCAAAGCGGAACCGATGGGCACAGCGAAAACGTACAAGTCGCTAACTACACCCCAGACTCCTTGAAAAGCCGAGAAATCGAGCAACTGTCGCTCGTGATTCAGCGAGTCGAGTGGAAGGGTGAAATAAATGTACAGAATGATCGACAGGACATAGACTAGTACGATAGCGCCGATGCCCGCCCATATCATCACCACTGTTCGTCGGACCGGGGAGAAGATGCGAAGATAGAAGACGAGCAATGTAGTCTTGGCAAATATGGCAGCCACAGGGTATAGAACAGTTGTTACAAGAATTGTCTGTTCAAAATCATCATCAGAACCAGAGCAACTAACCAAAGTTTCATGTGGCCACGAACTCGCGAAATGAGATCGGAAAGAATCATCGACTCACTCTTGAAAGATGTGTTTCTATGATTTTGATGACGGGCACGTTCCACATATGGGGTCCTTCAGGACGTCCCATCACTAGTCATATGAATGAAAGTCAGCATTCCATCCATTTACATATTCTGCAGTCCGTAAAGGTGGTGCTACCTGAAATACAAAGGCCAGAATATGCAATGGCGCTAGCCTTTAGGGCTCCGTCAGAGATAGAACCCACTGTAGAGCATCATTTCGGACACTCACCACCGCAGCCACGCAGAGAACTAGATACTCATCTGGGTCAGCAAGGTTTGCAACGTGCACTTTTTTTTTGGGGGGGGGGGGGTAAGACTACTGCTTACAATCGTCTGCGCCCCAGGAATGCGTTACCCTCAACCGCACATAGACTCTGAGACAGAAGAATAGCAACATTGTGATTGACGTGGTGTACATAAAGTAGTTTCCCCACGGCGCTAATGTCTCTGGATCAACGAAATTAGACGTGAGACCAGTTGGCGGCGCCAGGGCCGGTATCTGGGAGAGGTCGATATTTGATGACATGATACCAAGAAAACAATTACTCGTCGAGAAGGTGCAAAGTAAGTAGTCAAGAGCGAAAAGATCATTGAAGGCAACATTCATGGATACGCTATCCCTAAGCCAGCTGCGGCAGAAGACGAACCCAATCCTTTGATCTGACCGCCTGTCTTAGGTATACGGCCTCGATCCGAACTCGCCAACAAATCCGCCCCAGTATAAAGGAGATGAACTTACTAATATTGGAACCTCGATACGCACTGAGTCATTGGGGCATTGGCCCATTGGGACCTTAATGCAGTTGGTTCGGGTGTTGTTACATTGTAGGATCCAAAATACCCACCGACCTATCAAAGATAGATGTCCCGGCGGTGGGTCTCTCAACCCATGTCTTAAGTTGGTCCTCCACCAACATCGTGCAGAATTCAAGACTTATCCGTACACTGTGCCAAATGGTGCCAATATGGCCATTGGCCTATATCACACTTTCAAGCCTCACGGCAGAATACAGTCATCATTCGAGATTCCGGAAACTCAAATCAAGAAAGACACAACATCGCGTGCTTGATATTTGTACTCAGCTCAATCTCGGAGACACCTTCCGCCCATTCTCCTGCATACAGTGTCCAGAGCTTCTTTCTCTGACCCCTGGGCATTGCAAAATGTTCGTAGCAGAAAGCTTCGGCGTGTTCTCCCCATATTCTCATCTCGTGCCAGCTTTTACGGCTATCGTCTCCCTCTGGATCGGATGGCGGCTCTGGGCCTTCACATTATGGCCAGCTCTACACCCAGAAGCCCCAAAGCCCTTGCCATACCTAGTGCCTGGTAAGCCGTTGACTTGGAGACCGACCAATCTTGTTGCAACGGTCTTACGGAAGAAACCTTGAACTAATCCCCCTTACCCTTCTAAGTTTTGGGTCACGTATTTGGCATGTCCAAGAATGCTGCTAGCATGTATACGAAAGGGAGGTTGGTACTCCAAACACGTATCTTCCGAGATCCCTGCTTCTGTCTTGCTCACTATTCATCTCACAGGCAATATTTTGGAAACACGCGAGAGGTCTTCTCCTTGACGGTCATGAGCGAGGTGTTGTATATCGTAACCTCGCCGTCTGATGTACAGTCGATATATAAAGAGCCTAAGTTATCTTTTGACGCCGTCATTTCCGAATTCATGGCAGGATTTGGGTCTACACCAGACACTTTGAAAAAGATGTTTGACAAAAAGGGGCAGCCCAAGAGAGATGCACCCGGGCGAAAGGGTTGAAGAGCTCAATGACTCTCTGCTCCGCAACATTGATTCTTGGCTGCAATGGGATCGCATTACTGGCTTTCCAATCGTGCCTCAACCATCGTCTACTGGATCTAAGATGGTGTCCTTATGGAAGTGGTGTTACGTCGTCTTAGTGGATTCTGCCACACGGTCTATGTTTGGAGAGGCTATCTTCAATGTATACCCGGATGTGCTTGAGAACTTTTACTCTTTCGACGAAGAAGGCTGGAAACTTCCCTACAAGTTACCCGAATTTGCTGCTAAGAAATTATACCGCACACTAGCGAGAAGCAAGACTGCGTTCGGCGATTTCTTGGCCTTACCTAAGGAACAAAGACAAGATAGTTCTTGGATTGTCAAACAGATGGAAGATGGATTGATCGACCTGGGCGTCGAGGATCCAGCCCAGTGCGGCGTGATGCTCCTCAGTTTGCATCGACTGTGAGTATCCTTGCACACTTCTCCTTCTGCAGTTTTGGCGGCGCAGGATTACTCTTTGTCTGAAACTACAGCAGGACGAACTCGAACGCACACCGCGGTTGCTTCTGGGCCCTTACTTATCTTCTGCATGACGAATCTCTCCTGGAACTCATCCGGGATGAAATTAGGCCAGCCTTTACCTTATTTGATGCCAAACCTGATATGGCCTATCTTCTGGGCCACTGTCCTCTTCTCGCCTCATTCTACGAGGAGGTTATTCGCCTGACAGTTGACCCTATCGCTGTCCGCGTAGCCACAGACCAGGTCACCGTAGGAGGAAAAGTGTTGCAGCCAGGCAGGAAGATTCTCGCGCCCTTCAGGCAAATGCACTTCAACCCTGAGGTCTACGGCAGCGATGCTAATGACTTCAGTCCCCGACGTTTCGCGAATAACCCAAAACTTCAGCGGAGCACGAGTTGGCGGCCCTTTGGCGGAGGCAATACTCACTGTCCAGGGCGCTTCATTGCCCGGCGCGAGGTGTATATGTTTATTGCCATTGTGATATTCCGATTCGAAGTGAAGCTGGCTCCTGGTGCAGATGGAAAGCGGCAGAAGTTTCCTGTCCTGGATACATCCATTCGTGAGTTTACTGGTCCTCTCCCCACAGCATCCCATACCTGCATCCCTACAAGCTCTAGTGCAGCTGTTCTTGACGTCTGTCCCCCATGGCAGAATGTTGTGCCGAAAAAGCTTACCATTACTTTCCATTCACTTTGAGTTCGGTCCGTAGCTAACCACTGCCTTCAAAGCGCTGGGGGGGATATTTGCACCTCTTCCCGGCGATGATGTTGTGTTGGAAATCAAACCACGCACAGATGGAGCTGCCTGATGGATTACGCGGGACTACGGGTTAGGAAACCGGACGCAAGCTAAAGAGAATACTTCCGGACATTCCACAAAAGTGGCGGCAGAGGACAAGCTTCCTTATACCGGACGGGCAAGACTATTCTCATATAAGGCAGACATGAGGCAATAGAATAGCTCGTGGTACACACGAGCGACATTGTCCCCCAATCCAATTAATTATCCGCAGTTTTCACAGGAAGGAGCTTTGCTGGAGGCGTCATCACAGGGCTGGTTAGCCGGCGGTTAATACCTAGGTATTCCGGCCACTCTATTGAGGTTCGTGAAAGTACGGTCCGAGCGATCGTGCTTGAGAAGATTACTCTCGGGTTTTCAATGAGGGAAAGTGGTGTTCCATTGTTTAGCAGTACAACTGTGCTTGGTGATGCAACAAGGGAAAGCTTCAAATGCTATGGTTCTAATATCCAGGTTCTGGATGAGGTACGAGTACATAAACCTTGAAAACCTAAGTGCAAATCTGATACTATATCAAATTGACTGTCCCTTTGTATTAGCCGAGACATTTCCAAGTTTGTATCCGACGTTATGATGGCGACTTTATATGCAGCGCAAATGAGTCGGGAATGCTAACATATACTTGACCTGTTCTAAGCCATCGGCTCTTTCGGCCCCTGTTACAATGTACGTAGGAAACTTGACGTGAGATTCGACTCCAGACTGACTACCTGGCGCGTCCTGCATACCCGACACCAGGCAAATGGATACAGGGTTCCTTCAGTGGGTAGTCGACCATGCGGAGATGATAGCTTTGAGGTTTAATGACCTACCATTTGATAACTACGAACTGCTTTGCGATCCATACTAAGTACTATTTGTATATACAATGTCTCAAAGTTGCAAACCCCCTGGTCTTATAAGAAAAGGGAAGGGAGCCCTCGGTCTCCACAGTCATTATCGCTATCAACGAAAATCGCGGCCTTTGGCGTGGAACCCTGCCGATCTTCGCATACAGCCACTGCGACTTTATGAAGGCAAACCTTACTGTCACGTTTGATTCACGAGGTTATTTATTCAGTTCAGCCGGTTAAAATCTCGAGTTCTAAACAACAGATTCAAAGACATGGGAGACCACGATTTGCTCCATTGCCAGGCTTCTCATAACCAGTTTCCCAGGACCAAGAATATCCAGAGTACACATCCAGTCCTCAGCCGATGCACGTCGTACCGATATCCATAATACCATGTTTTATGCTCTCTTTGATGCATGCTATACTGACAACAGTCTAGGTCACAAAATACACCAAAGATGGAGGGTCTCGTGGCATTGCAACGTCGTCGATTTTCTCCTCTACCAATTGCTGGTCAACCTGCCAAAGGGAGACCACGAGGTCTTACCAGAGGCCCAGTTCCAGAACATAAAGAATATATGGGGACTTCTGGAACGCGACCAGAGGTCTGCTATGCGAGTCATCATCTACATAATCCTTAGTCTCGTGCCGTCGATGTGGTTTTGTTTGGCTTGAATTTTCGAATTGGGACATGCCAACAATCTGCAGAATGCGTTGGTGCCGGTGACGATGAGCATGGCTGCGTTGAGCATATTGTTGACTATGATTTATATGGGTCACGAGACTGAAGTGGACTAATGATTTGTAAGTACCTATGCAAGCGTCAAGAAACGAGTTGTAAAGTATCTGAACAAAAGGTTTCTTTAAATTTGACTTGGCGATTGCACAATTTCTTTTCTAAACGACAGATTGCTGAGTCTTTGGTTTCATTCAAGGATGTGACTTGAAGAGGCAAAAGTGCCTTTTCTGTACATTGCCCGGGTGTATTGATGTCGCCGTTACATTCCATGGCCCCTTAGATCGTAATCGATCGGTGGCTCTACCGTGAATAGGGAGATAAAAATGCATGCGCCCACCTCCTCTATCCTCTAGCAACTGCATGGCTTTCGAAGAAGTCACCCGAGTACAATAGATCCTCTAGGCAATTTTTAGAGAGGAGCAGTAACATGTCTACCATCGAAGGCTCTACACTCGAGACGCTGAAGGAATTCACAACGTGAGAAGTCACTCTTAGGTCTTCACTTGTATAATATTGACCTGCACTTGCTGACCAATAGAAGATGTGATATTTCACAGGCTCTCGTTCATCTTGGATATCGTAATGGAGGCTTCCTATCTGGTCTCACCATGTGGTCTCCCGAGCGTCAGGCCGGAGCCACCAAGCTGATCGGGCCAGCATACACGGTGAAATATGCGCCAAAAGACGATCCAGCTCCCAAGCTCCAGTCGCATTATGTTGGTGCCTCGAGAGAATCCTGCCTACCTACTGCGTATCATCACTTACAAAAACCTTGTTAGATCGACTCTGTCCCCGAAGGTGCCGTGGTTTTCGTGTCTTGCCCACCAGGAATTCCCAACGGGCTTTGGAGTTCTCTAGTCGCCGCACGCGGACAAGCAAGAGGCGCAGCTGGCGCGATCATCGACGGTCGAATTCGCGATCTGGGCGAGCATCGAGAGCGACTGCCAAATTTTCCCATCTTTGGTCGCGATACCGGCACCGCGCCACCGCACGAGTTGGTCAAGGTCATTGCCGTGGATGTACCGGTACAACTTGCCTCGGAACATCAGGACATGACCATCCAGCCAGGTGATTACCTTATCGGGGATCTCAATGGTGTCGTCGTGCTGCCCAAGGAGGCTATAGGCGATGTCGTGGCGGTGGCGAAGAAGCAGGTGGAGGCTGATGCGAGGATGATGGAGGAGATTAACAAGGGGATGAGTTTGGCGGAGGCGAGTAAGAAATTTCGCGGTTGAATTGGAAGGAATTCGTTCATTTCGATAGTGCTCAAGTCGTGTAGGTACAGTAGTTTGGCTTCCTCCAACGAGTTATCCCATATCTGGAATGAGGTGCCTGCAACTTTATCTCAATGTCCCAATGAAACCTTCCCACACCTGCAGCGTAAATGCGGAGATGGACGGGGGTCGCTGTGCACCCGCCGGTCTATACCCAGATCTGTTGGTCGAGCGTATCTCAGAAGTCGGTGGGATAGCCAGAGCCTTATCTTCTGACTGGCCTCCGCAGCTTCAGGGAAATTGGAGATGCGGCATGCCTGAAGTATGAAGCTCTGCTCATTCCCGCGACGGTCTCATTGTTACAAGCCTTCACTTGTCCCGGCTGCCATTCTACCTCTCAGACGTCAAACTCGCTGATTTAGTGACACGAACATCGTCTTGATGCTCACAAAATCGCACACCGGCACATGGATGCCGGCTTGGGTGCCCAGGTCTACGGCCGGCCTCTCCGTTCTCCTCATTCTGTGCTCCGTCGTGCAATCCTCGGTGAGACCCAAGTCCACTTGCCCCTTGGCTTTTCACTAATGGCTCTCACTCACCAACATACAATTCCAGACCAATGGCTATGATGGGTCGATGCTCAATGGCCTCAACATCTTGCCCTCCTACACGGACTATTTCTCGCTCACCCCCGCAACCACCGGCCTCAACACCGCGTCTGTCTTCATTGGCGGGATCCTTGGCCCTCTCGTTTCCGGCGTGATCTCGGACCGCCTCGGGCGACGACCCACCATCTTCTGGGGCTCGCTCGTCACCATCATCGGCGTGATTCTGCAGGCCGCGGCCCAAAACATTGGCATGTTCGTCGTAGCGCGCATCCTGCTTGGCTTCGGCACGGCCGTCTCGGGCATCGCGGCCGGCGTGTACCTGGCCGAGACCTTTCCCAGCCAGTGGCGCGCGTGGGGTGTGGGCTTGCTCAACAACTTCTACTACATTGGCGCGCTCCTCGCCGCGGGCATCACGCTTGGCACCGGACAGTGGCAGTCGACGTGGGCGTGGCGGGCCCCGAGTCTCTTTCAGGGCATCTTCTCGATTCTGTGTATTTTTGTGCTGCCGTTTATCCCAGAGTCGCCTCGTTGGCTTGCCTATCAGGGCCATTATGAAGAGGCTCGCCAGGTCGTGGCGCAGACGAATGCGAATGGCGATACCAACGACCCCGTAGTGTTGACCGTCTACAAGGAGATTATTGACACGCTGGCTTGGGAGAAGAAAGATGGTCGGACTTTGGGCATTAATGAGATCTGGAAGACACCTGTGGCGAGGAAGCGTGTTCTCATTGGGATGAGTCCCGGACCATTCTCTTGCATCGCTGGCAATATTATTGCGTCGTATTATCTGAGCTATGAGCTTGATACTGCTGGAATCACAGACACGAATCAGCAGCTCAAGGCAGTAAGTAGTAAAAGGTCCCGGATAGTATTCTTGGTTGTTTGTATTAACATCATCTCACAGAACGTCGTTCTAAACGTCTGGTGTTTAGCCTGCGCCCTTTTGGGCACCCATCTCGCTGCATCATGGGGACGAAAACCAATAGCTATCGTCTCACAAACTCTTCTCATTGCCTGTCTATTCATTGTGGGAGGGTTGACCAAGATATACGCCGACAACCCGGACGGCGCATCGCAAAGCCTCATCTACGGAGATGTTGCGGTCATGTTCCTCTTCCAGGGTTGCTACTCGCTGGCATGGACACCTCTGCTGTATCTCTATCCACCCGAAGTTTTGAACTATTCCATTCGCGCCAATGGCGTGGCTTTGTCACAGCTGATGCTCAACAGCCTTGCCCTTCTACTCACCTTCGTAGAGGGTATTGGACTTACAAACATTGGGTGGAAGATGTATATGATCAATGCTTCCTGGGATGTCATCGTTCTTGTCTTGATCGTGAGTTGGACCTACATCCACACTTCCCCAATGCTCTCATCTATGTACGCGTGATCAGACGTGGGATATGACTGACGATAAGATGCAGGTTGTCTACTGGGTCGAAACCAAGGGCAAGACACTGGAAGAGATCGACGCGCTCTTCGAAGGCGAGAAGCATTCCTCTGTACCCGACGTAGAGGACGTGCGGCATGGGGAGAAGACCATCACGGTGGAAGCCATTGACAAGCAGGTGTATGCTGAAAAGATGAATTAGACGGCTTGATATGCTGGGGGTATCTAGATGCACGTGCAAGCCTCTCCCACCCCATTCATAATAGAGCAAAAAATTTGCACACATTTGCTTTTGCCAGATACGGCATGTGGTCATCAAATCGTATCGTCGTGAAACAACCCTCGTTGCATTATTCGTCCGGGCGGCTTGGTAGTGGCCAATGAATTCCCTCACAAATCCAACTGCTCGACCACCCAAGTTGCTGCCGCAGTCGCGTTCTCCGCATAAGTCAAGTGCGGAAGCAGGATGAGATCTCCGAATTGGCAGATATCATCACCCTCGTGGCAAATTATAAGCACTTTGCTTGCGTCGATGTTGGCGACAGCAGTGGTACTGTCTATAGTCCTTGTCAGTCACAAGCCGCCATTCAAACGAGATCAAGTTTCGTACCTGGGTCTCCAAAGGTCACGACCGCGCTAACCTTCTCCATCGTTGCAGCAGGCAGGTCAGCTGCCGCCAGGTGCGTTACTTGTGAACCTTGGGAATAACCGCCCATGACGACTTGGGTATCCGGGCATTGGCTGAAAGCCTGTGTCACCAAGGAGGCCCTATGATATTTGTTTTGGTGTCAGCCGCTGCAATTTCACATTTGGGGAACAAAGGTCTTGCGAATACTCACATGTCTGACGCTCCTGTCGTGCTTCCTCCCTCGAGGTACTCAGTGACCGAGGCATCATAATCATTCACGCCCTGGAAAATTGATGAGGTGCTTCCCAGTGCAGTTTGAAGCGCCGCGTAGAACTCGGGCCCAACCAAGGAGCCCACGTTTCCAGGTTCATTGGTGCCTCGTGCAAAGATGAGGGTGACATCGCCGCATTGACCATCGGTCAGGTCGTTGTAAGTCGTTTCGTAGCCCAAGGCAACCGCAAGAGCTTCGTCCGCGACTTCAATCACGTCCCCGGCGGAGGCGAGAAGAATTTCCGAGGGAAATAGCTCCGAAATCCAGGCGAGAATGGTGTTGATGGACAAACGAGGCTCGATGACTCTTGGGGATACAGCCTGAGGGGGGAGTGACAGGGCTGAGGCACCCATGAACAGGGGCAAGAGGAGAGAGCCGGCGGCTTTCATATTGACTGATAGAAGATATACCTGGCTGGAATATTTTTCCCGCTTTGGTTCCCTGACATGAGTGTGATCCACAGTCCTCAGATGGAAGTCTTCTGGACGGCTGATATCTTCAGAGCTTTATACCCACGACTCTGGGGGCCGCAGCCACTGGTATTTATAGAAGCTCACCCTCAGCCCCGGCCAGACACCGAAGGAACGCGTGGTTGCCTCCCCCCCCCCGTCAACCTTGTCCCGCGCTTTGGTTCCTGAAGATCTCTTCTCATAGCCTTCTTGCTTGCTCCACCCCAAGTCCCACAACCAGTGGAGCGTTCCGAGCATACTGCGTACTTGGGGGGTGGGCTCCGAACCCACTCAAGTCTCGTGGCCTTCGAATGGGAGGTACCATTACTCCTAGCACGGCCTGCGATTGGACGGTGACTAGTGTAATGGCACGCGGAGTAAGCGCGCAGTTCACCATCTCCAACGGCTCGAGGCGGAGTGATTCGCTCCAAGAAATTTGACAACCCCAGCTGGGGGCCGTGAGGAAAGTAAAACCCTACCAATAGGCTGCCGATCTGCTGGCCTACAGTCTCAGCTCAGCTCAACGTCTTTTCGGTCCGGACCGCATCAGTCGGCAAGCAGATGGGTCAGATATCTGGGATCTGCCCCCAGAGAATGGCGCATGATATGCCGAATGTGGTGAAATTGACAGGTCAATTTGCGGGGTGAAGGGAAATGAGATTGACGCAAGCATTTTACCGACGTTTTGGTGCGCTGCGCCCCACAAGAGCACGACAAAAATTGGCCCGGTATTGTGGACCTCACATGCCACATGGGATTTTTCAGCCTAGGTACAAATTAAGTTGCAGGGGGTTTCCCCACGGGGAACCTCGTCGTCCTTCCTGTCAGGTTTTGTCGTGCATATAACTGCGCTCACCGAGTACATGCCGGTAGGTGTGGCGCCTCAGATGATCGATAATAGCTCCGGGGGAAGTTATAAAAACGGGAATAGCTCAGGCTAGAGCACGATGGAGGTTTCCGTCTGAAGCGGACCTCGGTTGCGGCAGTGTATGTACGCACGGTAATTTCGAGCGATGGAATCCACTTGAATGGATCTAGTAAAATCAAATTAAATGATCAGAGCGCAGTCATGCTATTCACGTTTTCAATTTGTGACTAATGTCAACTAATTGCGCGAGGAGATCCTACCTAGGCATGGCTTCCATGTACACTTGCGCTCCAATATCTGCCTTGAATTACTTGGGTACCTACACATTGATGGTGTATTTTGTGGGCAACATATATTCACGACAAATTTGTACCTAAGTAAATTTAGAGCAAAGGCTTGCGTCTTGAGCAGAAAAATTGTTCTTGAGAACGACAGGAGTTACTCCCAAAGATGGGAAAGGTGTGCCCGAAAGTCATCAGGCAACGTCTCGGTGGAACATCAATATTCGACATCGCTGTCATACTTCTAGTGTAGCGAACACTGTCCTAGTGGTAGTCAAACCAGTCAGTCACGTATCGACGGCCGCCCAGTGGGCAACACGTTTTGCCGACGTCTTCGCACTTAATTGGTCTATAATCTCTACTGTGTTCCAACCACTGGACCTTTCCATGCGTGCCTTCCTACTTTCCTCAAAAATGTAAGCTCGGATTAGATGTAGTTGCTACCTAGCTGCCCATTGTCGATAGGACCACGCCGCTCGCTCTTCCCACGGGCTTTCATGTACATTTGAATTTGGCAATTCGAAGCTTCCCTAGGACCATGAACTTTCTTCGTGAGAATGATCGTCCAAGCAACTCAACACCAACACAAGGACTCGAAGAAGATCAATGCTCTTGGATCACAAGAGAAAGTGACAGGATCGGGAATCGTGGTAATAGGCCCAAAAACAATCGGTAAGTACACAGCAAACACTCCCTTGAGCGGTTCCCCCTTCTCAGGCTGACCTCGATGATCCTCATATTTTCATCAAAGCCTACTTGATAAGACACATCGAGGAAAAATTAAAAAGCAAAAAGACTCTTCGCTTCGCGACTCCCTCCCGCGTCGACAGGCTATCACACACACCACCTTGAGCTGCACAAGTCCTCGCCATAGCAAGCTTATACAGGATGGGCATCACAGGTATCGTTGGGATGGCAGCTGGTGGCTTCGCAATCATCGTCATGCTCATCACGTTGCTATGTCGGATGCGTGCATGGAGCGTGCTGGATGGACTCCATAGGCGGCATATTGTTTGAAGCTGGACTTGGCGGCAGACTCGACTGGCTGGCTTACGAAGTATGTTTTCTTGTTTTTCTTTGTGGCCAAAAGATATGCCTTTGTGATGAGTCTATCGGCTGGATATAAAATTGCAGTATAAACCACGATGGCTAGAATTGGATAACGTCAAGAGATTGTACTCCAGACCGTGAGTGAGAAGGTAATTGAAGGCAATCAATGATGCTGGTCCAAGTACTGGGCACTCACGCCGAAGAGTGCCAGTTGTCGCATGCACGGCACACGAGTACACATCCCAAGATAATTCCCATTCGTGTAGAGTCCCAATGCCCCTTTCCGCATATCATACCGCCAGCCTTGAAACGCCCCTTATCACCCTGGCTTATGCAAATATCATCGATCCTCTCTCACATGCTCAGACTAACCATCCGCAAGCCATTAGGCCATCCAGTAGAAAATATACAGACCAAAATTGCAAAAGCCCCGTGGGCCCATCATCCTCACTCACTCACTGTCCGAATCGAGAGCAACGCTATTCGACCTCACCCGCCGGCTTTCCCCGTCGGCAACTTCCTTCTTCCTGGCCTTCTTCGCCTTGGCCTGGGCCCTGGCCTGCGTGAGCGCCTTCTTAGCTGACTCGCCTTGTAGATGGTCCGGGATATTAACAGAGACATTATCGCCCTTCAGACCGGCACGGTCTTGCGTAGCCCGAGGCCGGCCCCGTTCCTCGCCGAGCTCCGCGCTTTGCCTCGACCCAGATGGACCGTCTTCGTCACCAGATAAGTTGAGGATCTCGGACGAGACCTTGCGACTCAGCCTGCTGCTCGCGCGGCTACTGGCACTGCTGCTCCGTCGCTGTCGCTCCCGCACGGCACGCAGGTCGCTCGAGGGGCGCTTCCAGACGCGCTTGCCGCGTTTGTAATGGACGACCGTCTCCTCCATCTGTTCATCGATAGCGTTGTCATCGAAGCGCGGGAACATCTGATGCATGTGGTAATAGTTGACGAGGAAGCGAGCATTCGCCTCGACATCCTGGTCCTCGTAGCCTGGCACCGTCTGGCGCAGTCGGTACCAAGTGAGGCGGAGCACGGGCCGGTGCCACTTTGTACGGAAGCGCTCGTCGACCAGCGTGCGCCAAGGGATGAGCTTGTCCTCACGCGCGCCGCTATCCTTGATGGCGTCAATGAGGCGGTATGTCTCCTCGGGGCCCATGCCGCGGTAATCCTCGCGTGCGTTGGCGAGCTCCTCGCTGATGCCGTTGACCTTGTTGCCGCGGGGACCGCTGCCGCGGGGTTGAGTCGGCAATGGGAGACTATCATCGCCTACGAGACCCTTCTCGCGCATGTCGACCCATTTCCATTTGCACTGCTGGCGAGATCGGGTAAGGTCCATGGCCGCGCTGATCTGCTGCCAGTCGATCATGGCCTCGTCGTCAGCGCCCTTACCTCGGGAATTCCGCAGAGGCTGGTCATTGTTCTCTCGAATGATTCGAATCTTGCTGAGAGCTTCCTCCATAACTTCTCTCAATCTTTCCTCTTCCTCCTTGCTCCATCGAGATTTAATCTGAGATTCGAGCACAAGGTAACTATTCCGCCAATAGTCGCGCACGTCTTTAGGATCGCGGTTAATCATCGCAGCGATTTCTTTCCACTTCTTAGGATGGGTTTCGAATAAATCATGGACTTCGTCCTTCTGCTCTTGAGTCCACGTTCCTCGGGCGACAAAATTGTGGTAGATTCTTCTGGCGCGTTCCGTGATTTGCTTCCTCGTACGTTGGGGTATGGCCTGCTCCGCTCTGTCCCAAAAGTCTTTATTTGTAGACTCCGCCTTATTCGGCACAGCCTGGACCAGCTTATTGAGTTCATCTTGGGGTAGGGAATGCTCCTCCATGAAGTCCTCCACAACTTTGCCGAGGGCATTCAGCTCATCCTGTGTCCAAGCTCCAGTTGCCTTGCCTTTTCCGGTCGCAGACAGACGCTTCCGTTTGGCCTCTCGATCATCGTCGCTGAGATCGAGATTGCGAGACTTCCGCCCTCGCGAAGGACCAGCTGCCAACAAACTGTCCATCTCATCTTCGGATGCACCCGTACGTCTCTTTCGCTTCGGTTTGCGGGGCTTCTCGGGACTTGGTGCTTGCAAGCCGCCGACCTGACTCTGCTCGGGTTCGTTGCTGCCGCCAGCTGTGGGTTGCGGTCCGCTTCTTCTCCTGGCAAAGATGGTGGAAAAGTCTTCATCCTCTTCATCTCCTTCCATCTGAGATAATGATAGAGAGACTTTAGGCTGATTGAGGATCCGTTTTCTCTTGCCCTTGGGCTTGGACTTTGTTTGCGGCTGGCTCGCCGACTCGCCGGGCTCAATACTGTCATTGCGTGTTGCTGTGGCATTTCCAGCTACAGCAGACTCCCGACCTACAATTTGACCTTCGTTCTCAGCCTCCACCTCGACCTCTGATATATCAATTGGCACGGTAGCTCGAGGAGCACGCTTTTTGGCTTCCTTCTTTGGAGAAGTGGGTGGCCCCCCGTTCTCTACTGTGGATTCAGGTACCTTAGTAGCCTCTTCCGATGCCACTGCGGGATCCGGTGCTTCATGATCGGATATCAGCGATGCTTTGGGTTGTCGCTTTTTCGATCTTGACAATTGGCTTGTAGGTGGACCAGATATGACCTCGGTAGCAGCTGGCATGCTGTCGAGTGGAAGCTCGTCGTCCGCAATACTATCTTGGCCAGGAGCCTCGGCATCGGGCTGTTGAGAAACCCCATTTGCCATAAGACGAACGCTCATATCAGCCAAATTTTCGTTGCTATCGCCCTTCGGGTTCCTTGTCTTGGATTTTGCACTTTGCGAGCCTCCAATTTGGTCTTCCACATCGGCACCACGGATACCAGCCTCTCCTTTGTCAAGTTGTGCCACTTGGCGTCCCTTCTTCTTCTTGCCGAGGGTTGCTTTTTTTGTCTTTGGTGAACTGGGTTCCTGCGCCGAAAGTTGATCAATGTCCATGGCATCAGCGTCCGCTGGAGCATCGTCTCTGCTAGCCCGGCCCGACCTGCGAGATACGCTAGATCTGCTAGATCTTGAGTGAGAGGGACTGGGTCGAGGCTGAATGACAGCTGGGATGCTCCGATTGGAGCCTGTACTCGACGGGCTGGGCAGGCGAGCTGGAATGGATCGATTGGATCCTGTGCTTGATGGAGCGCTGTAGGGCACCCTTTCGTATGGATCTGGCCGCGCAGTGGCGACAAGCCCAAGCTACAAAGCACTGTCAACAGATGACACCAGTGATGTCTGAAGCATGTCACTTACGGTTTGATCAGCCAAATACCCCGACCGAGACGGTGCTCTGGAAGCAGATCTAGATCTCGACCTTGATAGTCTTTCGAGTCTTTGCACACTCGGAGATTGGGAATTTGACTCGTCAGATGAAGAAGAAGGTTCGGATTCGGTGCTGTCGTTGATGTCGATACCCGACTCCGGCTCAGTCTTGACTTGGCTTGGTTGCAAGTCAGGCAAGGCGGTGTCCAGCAATGTTCCTCGAGCAGTCGTAACTGGCGTGTCCTGAGGTGCGTTTTCTCGCTTGTGAAGCCAACCAAGTCCGCTCTGGGGATCATTCTCGCGCTTGGCTTCGGCAACAGGATCCGTGACAGCGTCAGCAAAATTGGCAGCTATTCCGGTAAAGTGAAAACGCAAGTCCTGCGGAGGCTGCCACTGGCTATCAGGAACCACTGACGCATCGTCCTCGTTGTTCTCCATCAGAGGCTCGTACTTGAGGATGTCGTTAAGTCTTGGAGGTTGCGCAGATGGTGGCGACCCTCCGAGCGCGTGGGACACAAGGACCTGTTGTGCATCAGAGGTGCGGGCGCCACCGGCGTCGTCGGCCTTCCTGCTTCGATTTCGCTTCTTCCTGGCGGATTTCGGACTGTGCAAAACGTCTGGTGCATTCCCGGGAAGGACATCGTTCTGCGCAGGGTCGGCTTCTGCATGGGTGACGTCGCCCTTGACCAAGCCCTCTTCCTGTGTTCCATCACCTAACGGCAATTCATCATCGTGTGTCGGGTTTTTTTTAGACCGTTTCTTCTTGCGCTTGGGGGACGAAGGTGACTCCTCAACGCTCTTGATTGGTGATTCCGGATGTGACCCGTCAGTCATGGCGGCGTCCTCTTCAGGGTCGGGATGGTCCTTCCGTGACTTCTTCTTCTTCCTCTTCTCCCTGCTGCCCCTCTTCGTCGACTCGTGGGTGCCCGCCTCGTCGATTCCTGCAGAAGCGGCGTCTTCCACCAGGGTATCGCTGTCTAGGCTTTTCCTACGCTTGTGCTTCTTCTTTTTCCGCTTTTTCTTACTCGACCGCTCGTCTGGGCTGGGCAGGTCGTTGTCGATGGGAAGTGCTGCCGCTGTGATAGTGATGTGCGCAGCTTCTATGTCCTCAGACTCGGGAGTGGGCGACATGGACGGACCGATGACGTGTCTGCTGCGCTGAGCATTCTCGTCGTCTTCAGATTCGGGTGTTGGCGATATGGAGGGGCCAATGACGATCCTGTTTGGTCGGGACATATCGGTGGTGGCTTGAGGCTGGCTGGACGCTGAGCCCATCACCAGTCGTCGTTGCGATCACCACTGTGCGCACGCGCTTCGGTTGACTGCCGGCCCTTTGACCCTTTCACCCCCTCTTTTCCTCCGATCGAGTCGCGCGGCTCGCGCTCGTGGGAAAATAGTGAGGTCGTCGACGGGATCGTGGTGAGTTGGAAGGGGGAGAAAATCTAAAGGTCCAACGCGCTCAACGCGACTTCTCCAATTGGTTTGAGCAGCAAAAAAAAGTCAAGGCAGAAGGTCCTTGCTCCCAGCCCCACACAAAGGGCCCGGACCCCACTATCAAAGACAAAAAGATGGGAAAGTGGAATATCGGAATGGAGAAATAAGCTGTTGACTGGTAAGGAGCATCGAATTGATTATCGAGGCGTGTTTGACTTTCCAAAGTTTCAAGGAGTCACGTATCATATCAATTCATCTGTCAATTGCTTTTTGCTGTAGACCCAATGATTTGATCTTTTCAGAAGCAAAGCTCTCAAGTGGAGCTTCCCTTCCACATCAACTGCAAGGATCCGATTCATCCATCTCACCTTTTGGAGGTGGAACCCTGTCGACTTGACGATCCCTGTCATTTGTATTCCTGACTTGGTATTTTGACGACCGTCTGAATCAAAGCAATATCTTGCTCATGAGCAGGAAGGTACGGACACCACGCCAACATCATATGATAGAACAAACCCACATAATGGAGAGTACCCATTCTTTTCCATGTGGACAGCAGAGGTGCTCATGCTATCTATAGATGTCTCGAAGAGTGACCGCCAAGATGTGCAATTACCAAACTCTATCAATTCGAAAGTCAAGGGATAGGCGAAGGAAGTGATTCTCACCAGCTAGGTACCTAACTTGTAGTTTTCCAGCTGTTCAATAGGGTGCCAACATTATTCGGCCACTGGATCGGATATTGGCTGTACACACTACCAAGTTTTCGTAACTAGTACGTTTCCAAGCACAACCCTTTGCGAAGAAACGCCCCTTTTTGCGAGGTTGACCATACCTTGTCGTGAGTGAAAACTTTCGAGGTTGGGATACAAGATATTTGTGTATCAAGAACCACCTATTTAGATGTTTTGTTAGATTCAATAAGGCTGTTCTTACACCCATCCATTTGTCTATGTATTGATTCCATGCAAAAGCATAAACACGATGGTGGCGGGTTGCAATTCAGAATGCAGATATTGCAAGAATTTGTGCAGGTAAGATCTACACGGATCGCAGTAGAAGGTAAAGAAAGCCTCATTACTTTACACATTAAATCGAACCTACACACTACTCCTCTATGGAATAGCCTTCAAGATCTGCTTAGCGCGGACCGTCGCTGGTAGCGCAGCAAGGTCGGCCCTCTTGAAGCCACCAGCCGGCTTCCTAACCTGTAGTCTCGACCTCGACGACCTCTTCGGTGCCCCGTCCACACGCCTCTTCTTCGTCGGCGCCTCAATGCCACCATACGCGCACGCGGCGCCATAAAACGCAGAATCCGCCGCGGCCTTCCACACCGCCGTGATATCCGTAATCATCTCGGCCGTCCAATACAGCCGACAGTCCACCTCCTCCACGACGTACTGCGCAGGCAGACCGTCATCCACATTGTCGCGCAGAATCTGATCGCGCGTGTTCAACGCCGACGCCGAGCTCCTGTTGATCGCGAGGGTGTTGTACCGCTCCAGCGCCGCCGTCTGCTCGGCCGTGAGGGTGTCGTCCGCCGCGTTCTCGAGGGCCCACTGGTTGAACTCGTACACGTTGGCCCAGCTCAGCGTCTGGGAGCCCTTGATGCCGCCCACGCCCTGGATGGGCCCCGCCTGGGGCCGTCCGCCAAATGCGATGGACTTGACGCCGCCCTGGATGCGAAGCATTTCCGAAGCGAGCGTGCACGTCGACGCGCACACGCCGTCGTACAGGAGAATGATGTCCTCGGCGGCAAACGGCTGGGTGAGGTTGGAGAGCGTGCCGTAGCCGCTGATCTCGATGCCAAGACCAAATGTTTCGTTGGTGGTGGTGAGGTTGTCGTTGAGATTCCAGCGCATGATCTCCGTGTAGTTGGTGTCCTGGAAGACGGCTGGGCCGAACTTGTCGTCAAAGGAGAGGAAAGGTTGGTTAGTGAGGTTGAAATCATAGCGGTAGTTGAACCAGCTCTCGTAGTAGCTGATCAAGTCCGCGTCAGAGGACGTGTATGGGTCTAGATCGGCCACGGCGGTGGAGACGACATCCGCAATGGCGAGGTACGAGTCGCTGTCCTTCCAGCGTGAGAAGCCATCCTGAAGAATGCTGGGGAACAGCTGACGGAAAAAGTCGTAGCCTTGGAGGATATAGCCTCCGCCATTGCTTTGGAAGTCAATGACCAGCTTCGTCTTGCCGTCTGCCCGCGCTTGGTCGTAGAACTGCTGGGCGACTGCCTGGAACTCCGCGGGCGACTCGCTCTCAAAGGCAAGCGCGATGATGACGGCCACGTCCTCGTATCCTTCACCGTCGAGGTAGAAGCCCGCCACAATGGCATCGTTCGTGGCAATGATGGGGGTCGGGTAGCCGGGAATGGTGACATTGCTGGCCAGCGTGGTGTCGCTGCTAGCAGCTGCAGCGGCATCGCTGCCGTAGCCGTCGGGGTTGCAGAAGAGTTCATACATCGACTCGCCGTCAGTCACGTTGGTGAACGGCTCTTTGATGTGTGCATAGTTCTCCAAGCTGAATTCAGTGCCATTAGCGAAAGTCAGGTTTGTTGTGGCACCCTGATAAATGTAGCGAATGCGACCCTGGCCTTGGAAGTAGCCCACACCGAGACCTGCTGCAACACCGGCAATCTCATAGAACATGGAATTGTATGCAGAATCAGCGTCTTGGTTCCAGCTGCCTTGGTAGATGCGATCTTCCAGATAGGTGGCTGCGTCAATACCGTTGATGAGCGTCACGACTGAGGCAGTGCTGGGCGAGGAAATGATGTCCTCGTAAACCTTGATCTCCGGCAAAGTGGACTGGTCGTCACTGATCGAGACAAGAGACAGAGGCCGATTCCAGTCGAAAGGGATGGTCAACAAATCCGGATACATCACGAAATGGCCGTCGTGACCTGCTCCGAAAACCGTCCTGTACAGCTCGTCCTGAAACTCATATTCTCCCGAATATGATGCGTTGCTCAGCTTCGACCTGATGGTAGCCAAGTTATCGAACATGTTATAGGCCGGATAAAAGTAATCCGCCGGGGGGTCCGCCTTGTACGCGGCGTCTGGTGTCATTCATTAGTATACGTCGACAGCTTTAGGCGGAGAAAAAGGAAGTATCAAAACTAACCGGTCTGCCATTCCAGATATGGCTCGATCGAGTCCACAAAGTCCAATGCAGCCTCCTGGCCCAGTGGCACAGACAAGAGACAATCATACGCAATGGAGGCAGCAATCGTCGGCGTTGCAGTCGGCTCTGCTGCGATCTGGCTTGCGTAGGCGGCGCTGACAACCGCACACGGCTCTTCGGTCTGAGCCCTCACGGCGACGCCGTACAGGCTGACAGCCGCAAGCAACACGGATCGAGGCGCCATGGTCATATTGGAGGCAATGAGTGATTACCGGCTTTTCTAGATGGGAAACGAAGACCACCCACACCGCGTCTCACATGTTGCCCGGCCATCAAGGGAGGGCCAACCGGCCTTCTCTTTATACATCGCAGCATTATCTCTCGTCTTTGACATTGCCAGCCATGGATTTCCCCGCGAGGGTCCACTATTTCCTTCTGCATCTGCACTGCTCCGCTGCAAGTTGTTATCGCGTGCGTGCGGTTGCATGAACCTAGTAGCTGGCAAGGGTCACGGCCTATCGTCGTCGTATTTAACCGGGAGCTCTATGCTGTATTATCGCGCCATAGTAGGTGAACACTCGTACAGGCAGTGGACCCGGATTGTGGGATCTTGGGGCGAACGACAGAGAGACCTTCCAATTTAGGAAAGTCTTAGTCCCTGTCGTGGCGTCGCATTGGACCGTGCTGCGGGATGTAAGCTCGTGAAGGTTCGCGCCGCGATCTCTCTTGGCGTCTCCATTTGTCTGCAAGGGTCGCCCACTTATCTTCTGGGACCCCGTTGTTTGGCCAGGCACCATTGAAAAGTGTTGATTTTCGTCTTCTATGACGGCTCCACCGGACGCCACACCTATGTCTTCACCGTTAAAACGAGTCATTGGCGGGCTGGCGATTCGTCTGCCGCTTCTTCGAATTAGGTAGCTAGCATGATTCGCCTAGGCTGACAGCCTAGCGTCTAAGTAGACAAATTTCGGTAGGTATAGTACTATGTAGATACTTTGATTGACCCAATTACCCAAGATACAGCAGTCAGCCCACCCGTCAACGGCCATTGACATGCATGAGTGTACCTATGAGTAGTAAAAAACACGAGAAACAATGACTACTATCAAGTCCCAGCCCAATCCCATCGCAGAGCAATACTGACTGATAAGCAGGGGTATCTGTTGCTCCATTCAGAGTCGACCGAGCTATGCCGGTCAAGGGGAGGTTGAGTCGAGCTCGAGCCTCCTGCAATCCTTGCTCATTAAGAGACATGATGCATCCTAGTCCGACCGACGGTATATCAACAATAAACAAGACCACAATGCCGTTTCTAATGCTGATTATAAGAGACGCCAAGAAGCCATATCTACTCAATATGAGGTCTTGCTGTTTGGCTCCAACCAAGGTTCGAGGCGACGGATATGCATGTTCATACTAGCTACCCATGACAGCCACAAGCGTGATGTTGACGAAAAACAATATCGCTTGCTGCGATTAGACTTTTTTCTAACTCCTCCCTCTCAAAAACTTCAGTCTTACGGTATCACAAAACCAACCTCAAGCGCACCAATCAAGCGCTTGGTTCAAGTCAATCAATTCCTCCTGGTCTTCTCGCGATCCCGGCTTGAGGTACTATTTTCGCCGTCGTTGCGCACTTTTTGCTCTGCTAGGAGGCTGAGTGACCTGATGGATGACCGTCTTGGTCAGCCTGCAAACTCGTGAATCTTATATACTGCGCTTGAGAGACCAGGGCGATTGTGCGACAGAGGCTCGCCATTCATGAAATGCAAGTACTGCGGAGGAGGCCGGATCTCATGTTGCCGGACCTGGCTGGACATGTATCCACTTTGCCATCGTTACGGCCATTGAGATCTGACATGCTCTGGTCTCGCCTCGGAGAAGCAGCTTATTAGGACGAGAGCATTCAACGTCATCTATTCACAAAGACAATGCTGAGATATGTTTTTGTGTCGCAGGATACATTATCTGTTCATCAGCCTCATACCAACTATATGTGGACTTCAGGTGTCCAGTATCAATTTACATGGGCTTGTCGGAACTTACCTACCTGGAGGTAGTCAAGAGCAAAAACTTCATGATTTTGAATTTGAGGTCTAGGGTAAGTTTGACTCAGCCACCCATTCTTCTTCCATCCCCCTGAGTCAAGCTTACCCTGGACTCAAAATACAAACTCGCGTTACTTCACTTAACAATGGCTGCAAAGGGCAAGCGACATGATTCTGGTGCCATCAGCATACATAGATAGGGTACCTTTCTTACTTGAATGAACTCGCCGACAACTTCTCAGCACATACACACTGTTGTCACTTATGTAGGAACGGACTTACTCATTTTTTAGTTTCCGCGAGCAAATGTTGCACTGGCGCGAATCACTTGTAATCTTATAGATTGTCATCATTGCTGGAACAGAGGAAATTTCCCGAATTTTACATGCAAAGACAAGGAAGCCAGAGAGACACGGACGTCTTCCGATTTGCAACTTCTATTCATTAATCATCAGAATTCCGGCAACAACCGAGCAAGATTGACACCGTCCAGTATTGGTGTACTCCCGACACCCTAGGATTGTGTAAAAGTGATGGCGCGCCGTCTCCGGTTATATTGACGCACTGAAACGGGCTCCCTTGCCCAGGTCCGCGAAGCCATGGCAATAAAACGCGCCCGGATGTCTGCCCGTCGCGCCATCATTCTAGCGGCCCGTCTATCCAGCAACGTTGACCAAGTCGACCAGCTTTTCGCAATAGCGCATTGTCGCGGCGATCTGTTGTGAGCGAGGCACTCGAGGGCAAGCGGCCATCATTGGCGATAGTAGTGACAAGGGTCACTGGTGTGACGGAAGCCTAGTCGGACTCACTCGAAGTAGTCGTGGGGATTTCAGACCCTCGATGGGTCTGCGCTAAATAAGTTGTTGAACCGAAGCAATAGATGATGTGCTCCATGACATATCTGATGATCCGCTGCTCCAGGTTCCATGACTGCCCAGGTGGTCGTGGTTACTAACGGAGTCTGGGACCTGATGGTGGATACTGTCGTGTTAATCAAGCTGCCACTGGTGAACGCGCTTCTAATGGGCAGGGTGGTCATTGACTGAGACCCTGATAATTGCCTGGCTGTCTTCATCGTGGTGAATAACAGGACTCCCGAGGCGGGCGTCAACTGCTGAACAGCCCACAGGAGACAGACGTTGCCGAAGTGTTTGCATGGGAAAGGGGGTGCCCACAAAGAATGGTAGAAGAAATGGAATTAGACGACGCGAGTGACAGGGCCTTTTAAAATGCCACTGGTCAAAGAGTATTATCAAGTCTTACTGTCTTGCTGTTGAGACCTAAGTGTTCTGAAGGTGGGAAAGAAGACGAAGAAAATCTGTAATCAAATTCCATGTTGCGTCAAGGTAGATATAGAAAGCACTAGGCTGGAACACACAACACTGAGAGCATAGATCTACTTCTCACTTTTCCAGAATCTTGAAGGTTGCAGGAAGTGGGGCAGAGATGTTGCTGGACATTCATCAATACCATAACTTAACAAGTGAAAGGGCTGCAGCATTTACAAATAGTGTATCTAATGTAGAAGAGGCCCTCAAGTATTCTCTGATGTTTGTGCTGCCCCAGAGTGTTCAGCATTGTGAGTCTGAAAGCAGATGTCGTTGCAATTGTGCCTCTCATTGCTGCACCGTTTATTGATGACTAGGATCAATAAACACGATTTTCCTGCAGCAGTATATGTAGTTTTGATCTGCAGGTTGTGTTAACACCGTTCGGGCTGGACCCCCCAAAAATGCAGAGGCGGTTCATACATCTTTCCCTGCTAAGCTGGAAGCGGACAGAGTGTCGTTGAAACAAGGTTGGCAGGGGGAGTAAGACTAGGCCGTCATGGATTATTGCGCTGGGCATCACAACGTCATCTAGAGGAGAACACAAAACATCCTCTCCAAACAGCCATGGAGTCCGCCAACATCTCTGGATACTGATTTCAAACATGGTCATAAACAACATCGAGCAGCTTGTGTTATCCAGAGAGTGTGACATTCGATTGTGCATACGGTCACTCCTGTCCACGCGCACACTTTAACCACATTCGCGCCGATCCTGCTTCACCATGTGGTCCCAACTCGAGCCCACTGCGCCACATATTTCCTACCTTACGATATCCATCTTTCTGATTCTCTTCGCTCTCTTCTCCATTCTCATCCGTAATCGTCTCCACCTCTCCGAGCCCCCTCTCGCTGTGGTCTATGGCATCATCCTTGGCCCGGCTGTCCTGCATGTCCTCTCGCCACACCAGGACTGGGGCTTGACCGACATCTTTACCCAAGAGGGCACCCGCGTCATTCTCGCTTTGCAATGCTTCGCCGTGGGCATCGAGCTGCCAGCACACTGGTTTTCCGCTCGGCGACACTGGCTGTCCGTCGTCTACTTCCTCGGGCCGATCATGACCTTCTCGTGGGCCGTGACGAGCTTGTTTGCTTATTACATTTTCAAAGTCAATGCACCCACTGCCATGATCATTGGCGCATGCCTGAGTCCCACGGACCCCGTTCTTGCGGCGTCAGTCCTGGGCGAAAGCATGTTCTCTAAACGCGTGCCCACACGGTTGCGGAATCTGCTGTCTGCGGAATCCGCGTGCAACGACGGAGCTAGTTTTCCGTTCTTGTACATTGGGTTGTCCATTTTTGAGACGCGGACAGCAGGCGACGCAGTCAAAGAATGGTTCCTCATCACCATTCTCTACCAATGCCTGTTAGGACTGCTCATCGGCTACGGACTTGGCTGGGTCGCCAACAGATCGCTTCGATTTTCGGAAGATCGAGGGTATACGAGCAGACCGAGCTTGGTGGTATTCTATTTGCTGCTGGCGCTTCTGTGCGTTGGCGTGGGGAGCACGCTGGGAAGTGACGATTTCCTGCTAGCTTTTGGCGCAGGCATTGGCTTTGCGCATGATGGATGGTTCTCGCGCAAGGAGGAAGAAGCACAGGGGGAGGCGCCCTTCCGGAATATTGTCGATTTGGTGCTTGATTCGAGTATGTTCGTGTATTTCGGCTCGATGATCCCGTGGACGGAATTTGTCCCAAAGACCGACGGGGTGCTGCACGGGCACATTGGCGTGGGAAGTCTGTTTCTTTTCCTCGCACTGGTCCTTCTATTCAGACGATTACCCGCAGTCTTGGTCATGCATGTTGGAAAAGTCATCCCGGATGTGAAGACCTACAAAGAAGCGCTGTTCTGCGGTCATTTTGGTCCTATGGGTGTAGGAGCGCTATTCCTGGCGATCGAAGCAAGGGCGAATTTAGAGACAGGCACGTCGGCACCATTACCAAGGCCTAAGACGCCGGTCGGTCCGCCGTATAATGACCGTGAGGTGGCCATCTCACTCATCTGGCCGGTCGTCTGCTTCGTGGTTCTGGGCAGCACGATGGTGCATGGCTTGAGTGGTTTAGTGATCAGCCTCGGTGGCCACTTCAGCAGACGGACGAGCGAGCAAGCCCCGCTCCTTGGAGGAGAGCGCGATGGTCTCACAGGTATGGTGCATGATAGTGAAGATGACAGGGACGATTAGGCTGGCTAGCTTGGGTGAGATCACGGAAGTCATCTCACTTGAAGATGAAGTGCAAGGGAGGTGACCCCGGAACTCAAGGCTGCCGTGGCCAACAGACAAATCCGACCCCTTCATCTCGTCGGCGCAACCGGGACCAGCACGGTCTGCATTGCTCGTGGTGATAAGCACGGTACGACAACGCACAGGATCGTCCTTCAGCTCGTCGGCAAAGTTCAACGATGCAGGCTCGGTGGTCAACCTCACCACATCCTGTGTGGACTTAGCCGCGCCAATCTCGGCGCGCTGACTTTGCACGTTGACGTGGTCAACGCTTTTTATGGCGCTGAAACGCCGGAGCGCACTGGGTTTTGAGGTCCTGACTATCTCGAGGGGGCGTCGGTGACGCTACTGGGTTTGTTCGAGTTTTACCACGGTTTTTAGGCCGAGTCATCAGAGGCGCAACTGTCGACGGCGCTGAGCATGGTGGGGAAGAAATGGCTAGGCTGGGTAAGGTCAAGGACGAAGTCGCGGGCGACGCTCAGTAAGGCGAATGTAAATATCATTCTGTCTTCAACGTTAGCATCATGAACAAAGCGCACTACTCAGGTATACAAGAATCAAGGCTTGGAACTACAAGGCAGTTGAGAGCGTCTTGAAAACGCCAGCCAGATTTGGTCTGAGTACTTTAATTGAAGATTTTGTGTAAATTTTCATCGGCAACCTGGCCGAGCGGTTAAGGCGCTACGTTCAGGATCATCTTGAGTATCGTAGTCTCGAAAGGGGCGTGTGTTCGAATCACACGGTTGTCATTGCTTTTGTTCGATGTCACGGCTGTCCTTAAACCTTTTGCCGTTTTTGAAGAATCGAATTCGAGAATTAAAGGGTAGTGGACTTGGGTTCCTTGTTACTGGAAACTCGTTTTAAAAATTAGTCCTAGAGGCTAGTACCTATGACCCGGAAATAATAGTGTAGCCTACCTAGATTCAATTAACTTTACTTAATTTCAGTTGCTATTCTTACTTACCTCATGAAACAACAATAAACAGCATCTCTCTTTAGATCAGTGCCTTCTTGAAGCTGTTAACTTGCTTACGCTTGTGCTTGGGTCCATTTAGTCATAAGCAAGATTCTCTTTGGATCAAGATATTCGCCTTTTCTTGCCTAACGACCTGTTATGACTCGCACGTATTCGTAGGAGAGGGAGGCAAATTTAATGTTCAGATGTTCTAAGCTCAGCCCAATCATGATCAGATGATATACACAAGACTTCTCCTAGCGTCTTTATCATACAATTCGTCCGCAATCTTTTGACTATGCCGGGTCTCGGAAATGTGTTGCCATGCGACATGGTCGAATGAATTCGAAAGCTTTGTCCAGCCAATGCGCTTGAAAGTCGATCTCCTGCAGGCTTCTGGCCAAGCACTTATTTGATGGTCGTCGATAGGGGCTTGTTCCAAGAGGAGACAGATGAGATCGTTTGATCGCTGAGACGGCCCATATGCCATCGGAATGCAAAAGATGTGGTCTGACTCGGTAAGCCTGTGGTGCTGATCGTCGTCGGTTGGACAATCAAGGGACACATTAAAGTGTTTCTCGTCCTCAATCCTGCCCCTCAAGGACCAGTAGTAGAGAGAGCCTTCTTGTCGTAACTCCACAGGGTGCAGCCAGGCCCACAACCGGATGTGACCCCTTTCGACCAAACCAAACTTGTTGGTTGTCGCGAATTTCACGTACACGCTCTTTTCCCAGACGTTTTTTTCCGGTTCTAGCGTGTTGTCACCTTTGTCCTGTGGGACTTCGACAAGGACGCCGTCAGATTCAAGAACATGGCCGCAGGCAATACCATTGCCAAATTGCGCATCGACAGAAGCCCAAGAAAATGATGGCGCTCTGTATTCTTCCGGGCGTCTCGACAAGTACTCAATCGTGTCCGAGCTGGAGTCGGAGTCGCCACGATAAACTGGCTCAACACGCCAAAGCAATTGACTGACAAGATGCACATTCCATAGTCCGGCTATGTACCGGACCTGGTCGCCGTTTTTGCTTGAACCTGCGATGATGTTGGCCATACGGTGAGCTATACCCGAAAGCGCAATCAGTTTGTCCTTTTCTTTCGTCAGGTCAGTTTTGCAGTACATCTCAACAATCCGAGACCATAGCTCAAGTGAATTGACAATACTAGATTCTGGGCCATTCTTGCCCAAATCAGAGGTGTCTTCCAGTCCGCGGAGCCTGTTTTTCCTGAGCTTTCTGCCGTGCTCTTCTGGTGTTAGTCCCTTGATTGGGATGCTTTCATAGATCTCGTCTGCAATGAGCTGATAGTTGGGTATGCCTGGGACATGCCCCTCGATATCATCGAACTCTGCACACTCCCAAGCGAGTCGGCCACGGCAGAAGTGCAACACCCTAGGGGCCAGTAGTCGCTCCTGAACAACCCAGCCACGCTTGTTGACAGGGGCTTGGTTCACTAGTGTTTCCCAGCTTGACACGTCTACTAGTAGACAGCTTTGTACTTTGGCCAAGGGCGTAAACTGTGAATCCGGAACTGAAGCTGGAGTGGTAGGGATATCTGCGTCGCCGTTAAATTTGGGCCAGGTCCTGACGCGACTTTTCTGAAGTGTATCCTCTGCACCCTGATTGAGGCCGCCAACGTCCAAGCGGACAACCTCTTCCCACAAATGCTGTGGGTCGCGACGTGAGTAGAGGCCCTCCCCACTGTGTTCTGCAGCTGTGGCTGAGATATTCAGGAAGGAATTGCGATACACGTCCTGCATGCGGGCGGATTCTTTCAACCAGTCTTTCTCGTCTCCTTGGATAATGCACAGAGAGTCGATCCAGATGTAGTGGACCCTATCATCCACGCGAAGGGCGAAGTGGATGGCGTCTTGAAAAGTTCGAGGTAAATCCTCTAAGCGTACACCTTCTCGGTATGCTTTCTCCGTGCTTTTCGTCAATTTGGCTGGTTTGACCGGTCTATCCGCGCCACCCCACTTATGGCTGAGGGTCACGTATGCCTTGTCTTCCAGCTTGGACCATGCCAGACTTTTTGTGTCGACGAGGTTGACTGTGGTTTTTCCTAGCTCGTCCAGCCCTAAATCTTCGTGATATACCCACTTCTTCGCGTCGATTGTGCCTAGTTTCTTCAACCCGGCGAGGTTGATCAGGCGAGTCGGATATTCGTCGGTTTTCAACTTCCGCTCAGGAACGCATTTGCATGTACGAAGCCACGTTTTGGCGAGCCCCAAAACTTCGGCATGGTACATGTGGTCGGAAACGGGCGTTCTCAACAGCGATTCCACGTTCCCATCTGGTATGATCTAGTCAGCCAAGCTCGAGTTTTCTCATGCGTGTCCGTCAAATAACCTTCTAAGTCTATTGGTCTGAGCACAAATGTGTGACGAAACTTGATTCCAGCCCATTCCACCAGGAAGTCCAGGCGATAGATAGGGCCTTGGCTAATCGAGTCCCGAGGCACAGCAGATAGATGGGCCTGGCTGCGGAGATCGAGAAAAGCCAGATCATGAGCTGATGCCATCCGCTGGAGGGCTGGAAAAAAATTGACCCCGACTTCGTCTCCTAGGGGGCGACAGATCGAGCAGTCTTGAGCGACGGATGCCCAAAAAGACTCAGCGGAATCGTGGTGAACAAATTGAAGGCCCAGCGTGCCCCCAAAATTCTGCCCACGACGACCTCGCAACATCCATACACAGACTTCGCAAAGCATCTTGTGAATTGGAATGGGGGAGCAGAAGAATACCAGGCTTCGAGGCTGTCGCCAAAGGGTGCGAAACGTCTCAAAGTTTCGTAGGCCAGAACGCCCGAGGCAGACCTAAACGGACCCGGGCCACAGTGGAAACCTGAGCCTACTTGAATCCCTCGAAATACTCCACATGGGATCTTCTCTGCACACTCCTATCATGGCTTCCTCGTTGCCCTTGCATTGTGCCTGCTCTGTCCTTGAGTGGAAGGCGACATCCATCTTTTCTGCATACATGGGTCTGGCCGATGCATAATGGTGGGTAAGAACGTAAGCAAGCATGCAGGACTTTTGATTCCTATAGGATACGATCTACCACACGCGCAGGAGCTGACTGTCGCGCGGGCGTACTAGCGGGGAAAACCGACCGTTGTCACATTGCATATGTGCGTGAGAGATACGGAAGAGGCGCAGAAGGAGGGGCGAGCTCCTTAGCGGTTTCGAGCGATGAAGATGTGTTTGTACCTAGGTAGTCGATAAGTCTTGCCTTCTTAAAGGGTGGCTGTAAGACGCCGGGCACGGGCTGCTATCTGTGCGTGTTACTGACCAGTCATAACCCTTGTTGAAAAGTTGCAGGGGGTTTTTACACTGATCGAGCCACTCCACACCTTGCAGCTGCCTGCTTTTGTTAGCCAGTCAGTATAATAATAAGCGCATGTCAGCGCCTGTACGCCTTTGGTGAGGGGTTCTTGCATAGCATTATGCCTCCTTGCAACATTTCCTCGAGCTGACAACGAACGCTTCAAACTGAACGGAATCAAAGACTTAGACAAGGGGAAATTCTAAAACAATGTGCGAAATCATTGATCAGCCACCGCAGTTCATATGGAAAAAATATGATATGGACTTTGGCAACGCTAAAGTCGATCTCTGGTGCCCTCAGACCAGCGACTTCAGTGAACACGCAAAAGGAAGCTGGAAGCGCAAAGGCGGCATCGATAAAGATGAGATTGAGGACTTCAAGGCTTTCCAGGAGTGGAAAAAGACAATGCAAGCGAATCTTGCGCGGCAAGAGAGAGATGAGAGCCATCCCCACCACAGCCGTCCTTACTCTCTGAAAAGTATCCACATCCAGGCCATCACGAGATTTCCGCCCGGTAAGGTGGGCTTTGTCAAGATGGACGCTTGGATTCAAAGGCAGCCAACTGCGGAACAGAAAACGGAAAAACCAGATCCGGAAAAGCATCCGGTCGATTACAGAAACACTCTTTATGAGACCGTGTTCCTGCGCGGCGGAAGCGTGGCCGTGCTCATGATTCTGCGCCCTTCAGACAAGCGCGACGAACGCTGGGTCATTCTCACCGAGCAGGCCCGCACCCCAGCATGCTCGTTACGCTTCATCGAAATTCCGGCAGGGATGATGGACGCCAACAATAACTTCCAGGGCGTTGCTGCAAGAGAAATCGAAGAGGAAACAGGCCTAAAGATCCCAGAGTCAGAACTGATCAACATGACGGAGCTTGCGCTGAAGGACTCAGACGATGACCCCGAGACTCTGGTCAAGGCAATGTATCCTAGCCCTGGAGGATGCGACGAACATATCTCACTCTTCCTCTGGGAGAAAGAAATGGATCGAGTGCACATAGAGGCCCTGAAGGGCAAGATAACCGGGTTGAGAACTGCAGGCGAGACCATTACTCTTCGATTAGAGAAGTACACTGATCTGTGGAGAGTTGGAGCCCGAGATGCAAAGACACTGGGCGCTTGGGCCTTGTACGAAGGATTGAGTAGTTCGGGAACGTTGGATAAAGAAGACAAGCAGAGGCATGCCAAAAAACAGCGGACAGAAAAGCCTCTGAGTGCGTTTCTGACATCCCTCAAGAGAAGAGCTTCATAACAAGGAAAGCCGATTCGCGATTGTACCATAAGAATTGATTCCCATACGAGGTTCAATTCCACAAGGGGCTTGGAGGTGAGCAGTGTCAAGGTGATCGAAACCTTGCTTGGAGGCTACTATGCATGGAGGCTACTAATAAGGATTACGATTCCTGAGGCTGCTGATATGTCTCAACATTGCTTGAGATATGGAATATAAGTAGTTGGCTTGTGAAGTTATGGTTCACGCACAGGACTGGCCTGTTCCCATATCTGCGCGTCAATACGTCAGATCCATGTCCTCGAGCCCTGCTATTCCGGCCCAGTGATCGGAGATCATGCCAAAACTGTCGGTAAACGTAGCTGGCCACGTGGTCCCGTCAAAGACCGGCTCGAGGGAATGACTGGGAGAGTCGTAATCGTGTAGAGAGTCGTCGAAGCCTGCAGGGAGAGTTTAGACAATATTTCCCTGTCAATGAGAATCGACAATGGCAACCCTGGGAAGAGGAACGCACCGGCGGAAGAGGACGCGTCCATAGCTGGGACAGGCGCAGGCATCATATATTCAGAGACATGAGCTTCTGTCTGGCAGTCTTCTTCGCCCAGAACATAACGAAGCGCCGCCACAGCTTTCCGAGCCTCTCTTGAGGTGGCACATTCCCGGCTCCAGATGGCCTGCGATGTCTTCAGTAGCTTTTTTACTTTGATCCCGTCCACCGGCATAACTTTCAAATCTTCCGCATCTTCGACAGGTTCCTTTTGTTGTCCAATGTGGTTCTGAAGAAATATGCATAGTACACTGGTGGCAAGAAGGAAATCGTTCGTGAACGCAGAGGATATCCTCCAGTGATTTTGGTAGAAAAGGCCATCTGTCCGAGTCTCCTCATCGACTAGATGCTGGAATTCCAAGATCTTGATGGCAGCGTTCAAACATACGGAACGCGAGGTGTCGTACTGTTGCTGAAGTCGAGATGGCTCCAAAAACTTCCTATGTAAGACGATTTTCAGTTGGTGAATGGTCACTTCCAGCCAAATCCTTTGGATAATAATCTTGGATGGAACACTGAGTGAGGACGTAAGACCAGTCCACTTCAGGCTGGATGGCAAAGCGCTACGGGCTTCGTTGATATCGTAGTCAAGCTTTAGAACCTGAGCGTAAGAATGCGGTCGAGGCTCGGTAGCGACGTCGGTCACCCTGACTCCCACCGAAAGCAACCGGAGTTTGCCAAGAACGTAGAGTATCGGCGTGATCTCCGTCTCTGGACGCGAAGCAGGCAGCTCAGCTGTGTCTTCGTCGAAGTCTGAATCTTCAAGATTGCCTGGCTCGGCAGTGTCGGTCTGGCTTTCCTTGACAAGCCGTGGTAGTCCTGACTGAGTTGAAACGCTGAAGTCTAGCTGAAGTACCATCGCCCAAATACGCCTTCTCATTTCCCCCGCGAAGGGTGAGATATTTGGAAAATGCTTTGCATCTCGGTGATAACCCATGTGGACGGCGGTCTGCACTATAATACCGACGAGAATCCAGATTCCAGTCTCCATATCTCGAAGGTGGAAGCACTCGACCAGAAAATAAAGGATGAGGGTTTCAAGGACATGCGGACCCCCCTTTGTGTAATTTCCCAGGATGAGGCACTGTACTGCCTTGTCTCTGTAGGCATCTACCACAGCTTGGCTATCAGCGGCTTGTGAAGGCCGTCCCAAGTGCCCGGCAGAAAAAGAAGCCTTGTTAGAACTGGAAAAAGCCTGTTGGTGCTGTGTAGATAGACACATCATGCTGAACAACTGACCAACCCAGGTGATCGATGCGGCTTGGGGCTCTGCCCAGAATTTTTCATACTACTCTCTGAGATTAGCTTCGGCTGACTAAGGAGGACTTCTCTCACAATGCATGCGGCAAAAAAGAAGCTCGAATAGCTGAATTGCACAGTATTGAGTGGAGTGGTGGGTGCATCGTACCTCCCGGAGGAACTGGTCTCTATGTACCACACCTGGTCTTTAGTCAGCCCCCTCGCCCTAACAAGAGGTCCGGCGGAAGGAATCGGACAAAATTGAGAAGTAATGGAGTGTTACCTGGAGCTATATCGAGGACGTGAAAGTAACGGGAAACTAATCTATCTGCCACAGGTCGTGGTGGGATTGCCTCAATGATAGAGGCAGGAGTTGCATACATTGGCGAGTTGTAAAGCAGATGGGGCTTGGGAACAATGATCGATGCCTGAGAATAGTCCACAAGACGCAAATGAGCAAGGTGACTCCTTAGATCAGCGATACTGTCGAGAATGCCTGCCCAGTGTGAGCTGCCGACATAGCTGACACCGCTCTGCTGAATCCTCATGCTGCCATGGTCCGATGGAGATGGTGAGACATCGCCATGAGTCTCAGACAGCGAGAATTCCACGGTTTGCTCAGATTTCAAGCCCGGAGACAACGGCTCCAAGCGAGTGTATCGACGAGGTGTGGTCAGGAGTGTTGTTGATCGTGGGCTATCAGCCTGGTCCATTGGTGAGGCATATGACTCGGACTTTGGAGCAGTCTGCCGCATGAGAGTCAAGACTAAGCTTTCTAGCTTGTCGATACGATCTTGCATATTCGCGGCTGTTCCATAAAGTCGCTCCGAGTAAGCTGGTCCTGCTGCAAGGTCTGGTTCTGGAGTGCGTGATGCAGTAGGATAGACGCAAGAAGAACCGACGCCTCGGCTCGCGCAATTGCTACATGGGTGTAATCGATCGCACCGTACCCTATATAGAGGTACTGATGAGCTCACGTGTCGTTTGAATCTCGGCCAGTAGCGAGGAGGCACAGAACTGTCGTCCATGGCACCACGCCCGATGACTTACTTTCTCCTGCGACAGAAATTGCAGCTTAGCTGAGGCTTGTCTCGACGCCGTGACAATGGTATAAGTCGTGATGAATCTTCGGCTGAAGTCTCGGCCTCAGTGCTTGTGGTAGTGGTCTGTTGGGTAGTCGCACCGGCCAGGCTGGTGCGGGAACTGGGAGTGCTGACACCTGACATGTTGAGCGAGATCGGTCGTGCGAGGCCTACTGACAAACCGGTGTGATGCAAACATTCCTTCCAATGTCACAAGCCGAGCGGTTTCGTGCACTATGACTGCTTATATGACACCAGGAGGAGCAATCTGAGTTCCTAGGCAGTGGGCGGCCGCGTAGCTGAAGTCGTCCGCGGGCGATCGGTCGGAGGGTCGGATGGTCGGGCCTCGGGGGGGCCGGAATACCGGTCTTGAGATATTGTACCTAATTCAATCTTACCTACCGCATCACCGTTGGAAACTGGAAGTCTGGCCTACAGTGAGCTATCTTGCAGGTCAGCACATTCAAATGGATCCGAAGTTGGTGCCACACAGTCAAATGAATACCTGTCTAGCTACAACACTTTATCGGACGGTCTCGGACAGTCGTCGGTCGACTGCTCGTCCACCTGGGCACCCTCCGCTCTACTCGAGTCTTGGTCATGGATGTCCGCGGAGGATCGCACTGATGATGGTGAGAAATTTCTATTGATAAACCCAGCTTGCCTTTCTTCCTTGTGATTTTGGCTTGCACTACAGTGAAATCCAATAGATCTTACCTAGGTACACTTCGAATATTGACTTCCCACCTCAGCTATCTTACTTCTCAAGACTACATTCCTGTCAAAGTGACAATGTCAGCTTCAAGTCCAGACACAAAAAACACTGAGATTGTTGACTGGAATGGCCCTGACGACCCAGCGAATCCTCGAAACTGGAAGAAAGGGAACAAGATGGCGCATCTCCTCCTTGTCAGTGCATTCACTCTGTACTCGTGAGTAAGATATCAGGAAACCCTGTATTACCTATCATGATTGAAATTCAGATGATTAGCCAAAGTGTAGGATTTGACACAGCAAGACAGAAATCTCGCAGCAGTGATGTTTGCCCCTGGAGCACAGGATCTCGCCGCCGAATTCAATATCACCAACACTATCGTTGACACGTTCACCGTATCTATATATCTTCTTGGATATGTGTGCGGTCCGCTGCTTATAGCCTCAATCTCGGAGATCTACGGACGGCTGATTATCTACCATATTTGCAACGCCATCTACCTCGCCTTCACCATTGGCTGTGCGCTCAGCACCGATACCGCCATGTTTTTGGCATTCCGTTTCATCTGCGGATGTGCAGCCTCAGCACCCATGGCCATTGGAGGAGGTACCATCGCTGACCTGTTCCAGTCCGAAGAGCGTGGAAAGGCCATGGCTCTGTTTGGTCTTGGACCACTGCTTGGCCCGGTAATTGGCCCGGTAGTTGGCGGATTCGTCGCCGAGTATCTCGGGTGGCGCTGGACATTCTGGATAATACTGGTTCTGGTATGTCGCCAATGTCCAACTCTGCGGCCCCTGGCTGGCTGTGCCTCATATCATGCTGACCGAGTGATTTGTTTAGGCTGGGGTGTTCTCCCTGCTTGCAGTCTTCCTGATGCGAGAGACATTTGAGCCTATACTCCTTGAGCGCAAAGCTTCCGGCCTCCGGAGAACCACTGGCAACGAAAAGCTTCTGGCTCGGACGCACAATGAAGAGTTTACTCCTCGTCAACTTCTGGCCCGCGCTACCCTGAGGCCTACCAAGATGCTCTTCTTATCGCCAATCGTCTTTCTACTCTCCATATACACTGCCTTCATGTTCGGCCTCATCTACCTGCTTTTCACCACGTTCCCGGCTGTTTTCGAGGAAACCTATGGGTTTGCGCCCGGCATTTCTGGACTCTCTTATCTCGGTCTCGGGGTTGGCATGATCATCAGCATTGCACTGTTCTCCGTGCTGAGTGACAAGCTCCTTCACCAGCCCCGAGGCGGAACCCTCGCGCGCCCTGAGCTTCGACTTGTTCTGATGATGTGGACATCTTCTCTTGTTCCCATTGGCTTCTTCTGGTATGGATGGAGTGCCCAATACAAGACTCACTGGATCGTGCCCATTCTCGGCACCTTGGTTATCGGGCTTGGGGCATTCCTTATTCTGATGCCGGCCCAGCTCTACCTTGTTGACGCCTTCGGTCCCGAGGCGGCGGCCTCTGCCCTGGCGGCCAACACGGTTCTTCGGAGCCTGTTTGGGGCTTTACTGCCACTTGCGGGACCGTCGATGTATGACACGCTCGGCCTGGGCTGGGGAAACAGCTTACTGGCTTACATCGGCTTGGCTTTCGTGCCGGTCCCATTCTTGTTCTACAAATATGGTGAAGGATTGAGGAACAGATTCCCTTTGAAATACTGAGTGTTGATTGGTTATGTGAACGTCGGTTTTGCGGCGTGGATCCAGCTTCACGCGAGACAGGTACATTCATGGATTTTGACCAAATTTAGAGAGGTCTATGTAGAACCCTGTATCATGCTGTCTCCTATCACTGGTACATGCAAAACAGCTCGCATAGCGTTGAGAAAGTTTGGACCCCCAATTAGGTACGGCCAGTTATCGTGTACGTTGCCGGTAGTCTCGCCTACGATGCATTGAAGTAGGCAAAATCACTGCATTCGAAATATGTCCATGTGCCGGCCACATTCTAGACTCGTGCCGTTTCAAGACTTTTCGCTCATTGTCTACTTACGCAAGATCAATGTCGACGACCATAAATGACACAACAAAGTGAACCGGCTCGGAGGTCTCCGATCTTCTCCGACCACTGCAATGTAGTTGTTCTGACCGAATGCACCTGGCCACCGAAAAGCTCCGAATCCGTGCACACAACCTTGATACGGAAAAGAAGGCCAACAACACTACAAGCTTATGAAATGTGTCACCAGGATGAAACTCATTGAAAATCAAATTATACTATTTACCCATATCGGCCGGCCTGCAATTTGACTCGGGCACGCGCCACGTCACACGTGCCTTTCCACCCAAGTATCCTTCAATTGCCAGGTGACTACGACGCCAATACAGGTCTATCATACCGATCGTATCCCGGACAGAAAAGATTTCCAAATGGCTCCGAAAAGAATTTCCTTAATACGTGCGATTGATGACTCGATCATCAATGGCCCTGTCCCCCTTCAGCCCTTTGTTCCAAAGTCTGCCAACATCTTCCCCAAGATGGTGAGCCTCATCAGTAACACAGCCTGGGAGCTGTGGGAATTCGAGGCTTTCAGCGCAGACGGCTCCACAGCGCTAGGGGTGTCTCTGTATCGCGATGCGCGCGGTATCGACAAGGGCGGGTTTCACGCCGAGGTCAACGCTCTGTGGCCAGACGGTCGGAAATGGGGCGAGACGCTCTACTTCCACGAGTCTATGATAACGGACGAGAATGACGAAGACTCTGGGACTGAGGGCGGCTGCGTGCAGGGCGTGTGGAGGACGTTGGAAGAGGACCGTGATCCAGCGGCACAAGCGTCATTGTCAGCGGGGTCCATCACCTTCACAACCGCAGCGGATCTTTCCTCAGTCTCGGTATGCTTCTTGGTCCCAAGCCTAGTTACAGGAACGCTGGAGCTGCGCTGTTTGGGTGGCGATCACAGGTGCTACCGTCCAGCCGACCCGGACGCCGCACTACTGTACCCCTCAGTATACTACATGTTTCCCATGGGCCCGCTAGTTTCTGATGCGGATCTGGTCTTTCATATATCTGACAGTGACGAGGGAAGGCGCAGGTTGATTGTGAAATCCCAGGACGGCGCACGTGGCGGTATGGTCAGGGGCTGGTCCACAAAGGCTTGGCCCGATTTCATGAACGATGCGTACTACACGGTGGCCAATGTTGGTCCCTACTCGCTACAGCTTCTCCGCGTCGTGGGGTCAGCGGCTGCTGAGCACAAGTCGTACGTATCAGCCCGGCTGTACCGTGGGGACGATTTGGCCTGCGCTGCGAATGGGATCTGCGATGACAAGCATCAAACAGCAGACCCGCCAGATGTCTCAACCACGCAAGGCGTCTTGATCACGCTAGACAGGGTGATCCAGCAGACCCAAGATGAAACCACCGTTGAAAAGGTGTTTCCACGAATGGGACAAGACGAGAGCGGTATCGCTGGCGCTTTTTGTGACAGAAATATCGGATACGTGATTGAGTTTGTCTCATGGAAGCAGCAGAAACGTTGGCGGTTCGATGTGCGCCACAAGCGTGCCTGGTGGAGTGAGCCAACAAGTGCTCCTGGTCCCCAGGCCACGGGGAAATCTGGATGGATCGAGAGGATCGTCGGGGGGTCGGCTGATGAGGTATTCGAAGGGACCGGGGTCGGAGGTCAGCTGCAGATACCTGTGCCTTGAGCACGCTTGGTGGAGGCATAGACGCTCTTGAGCTATATCAATAATAGCCAAATCCTCATAGCCGCGCATATATAAATAGCAATAACAGCTTTTCTACCATGGTCCTCGAAATGGTGGTTTGTATAATGTATAATGCTGAACCATAAATGAGACGATGTGTATTTCAAAAGCTTGAACTCATTTGCAGCTTGTCATGAAAGCCTGAGTAGGTATTTCGGGACAATCCGCTTGGTTTGGTGGACTGGTGTGGTCCGCTGGGTGTGAATGTAAAGGCTTGTATTTCATACCATCAACTCGATGTACTACAGATCCATACAATGACGCAATACTTCTTTGATATTCCTTACTTCCTGTCCGAGACTGAGAAGAGCATCTTGAATCCCAGGAGTACTCCTTAGCAGTCCCCACTCAATCAAGGATGTAGCCGCATCACGTATGTTAAGCGGATCAGAGGATGCATTCGCCTCTGGTGGTGTGGAAGATTCCAACGTCTCGGAAAGCCGCACCACGTTCGAGAGCCTGTTCTGAGACGGCAGTGCCAAAGCATCTTCTGCCTCAGCAATCGAGTCGAGCAGCATACGTAGAGCGGCATGGACCCGGAGATGTGGTTCGTTGGCGGGAAGCAGCTCGCCGAGGCAAAGTACTGCCATCGGGGACACGTTCGTCAGCGACGCTCGTGGTCCATCACTAGGCTGCATGTTGCGCAGGTAACTCTGGAAATCCCGGAGCACAGCGGTGCATACTTGTAAAAATGTGACGTAGCAACACAGAAGAACAAGGGCCACCGGAATGTCGAAAGAGGGCGAAGCTGTAGCCTGCCCATCGCTTTTCTGCTTCTCGCTGTCGCGTTCAACGTTCTTGTGGGCGACTGCCAGACTGGCAAGTTCCTGCGATAGGTGCAACACGCTTCCGATTGGATAGTTATCCAGACCGAAAGCAGATTCCTGTCCCCGCCATGGTTCGTTCTGTATGGACTCAAGTCTCTTGTTCACAGCGGTCGCAAAATTTAGAACGGCCTGCGCTAAGGCTCGGGACCCCGAGAGAGAACATCCAGATGGGGCAAAGCTCCTAAGCGGAGGGTTGTTTTCGTTGGATAGGAAGGACGAAGGCACGACTATATCTGCAACATTCGTAGCGTTCGAGACTTGCTGGTCCCGGCTAAAGGCAAGTGTGTTCTGGGGCGAGGATCGCAGATCGTCCGTGATCGATTGCGGGTGCCAGAGCATAGTTTGCTCTGCGAAACAATCCCAGAAATTAATGTCTACTTCACTCATCCCGGTATTCTCGATGCCTGACAGTGCACTTTGCGCAGAGACTCCGTGTTCACTGCTGCAGACAGGCGAGACATTCATAGGTTCGGCCATAGAGCCCACCGTAGTGGCATTTTCAAAATAAGCGGCGTCTGGGACATTGATACTGCTTGTGGGAGACTGCGGGCGGGGTGATGTGCAATCTTCGGACTCGGGAACGGCGGTGGCTGCTGTTTTAGACCCAAATCTTGGTCGCTTGTGTCGCCATTCGGAGTCTGTGGTCGCTGTCTCGGCCGTAGTTGTCGCCACTGCTGAGCGTGTTGCTGTACGGCTGGACGCGTTACGCCGACTGAAGATGCAGGGCACCATGGCTCGGGCGCATCGCTGGCAGCACTGATTGCCATCCGGAACTTTGAGGACAACACATTTGAGCTTGTGAGAGCGGCATCTATCGCAAGAAGATCGAATGGAGCGCAAATCATCCGAGAAGGGGCCTGATGGGACTGTAGCTGCAGGTACGAATTTCTGCCAGCTGTCCTTGTCCATCCTGGTTCTTGGTCGCCGTTCCGAGGAATGTCAGTAACACTGGCTAGGCAATGGCTTGGCAATGGCTTGGCAATGGCTTGGCAAGTTGGCCGATTGGGCGCTAAAGGGGTGCGGATAAGGGGTCTGAATACCTATAGTACACCGTTTAGCATTGAGACAAGGGATTTCAATCACTATGTACTAATTTAGCACAGGACACTTGCTCTTGCTTCTAAAACAAAGCACAATTTTCATTCCTGCAGTTCATATATTATATGTCAGCCCGCTGACAGTTTGTCCGTTCCTTCGAATTATTATACAACTTCACGTGCGGAGCACTGAATAGCGCCTGCACTGTCCAGTGAGAAGCCCCCGAGACCACGCCTAGGGGTCGCCATACAAAGGCATCCGCACTGAGGGTTCTACTACGCATGTTGGTGGCGCAGAGCCAAGTTTGATGGGAAGGATGAGATTCTTTTAGGCCAACCTGCGCTCTCATCCGCGGCGACAGACGTGCTAAGCCTGGAAGGGCTAAAGCGCGGGGGCGTCAGGGCGCGTACGGAAAGTCCGGCGCATCAGTGCCGCGTAGGACTCATTACCAAGTAAATAGTAATGTAAAGACATCGATTCCCATTACCCTCTCAACTTAGGGATCTGCCATACTCAATTGTTGCAGGCAAAGGTATTTATAGGTACGGGTATTCGGCTTGTGAGCAAAAGACAGTCGTAGGAATAAGCGCTCTTTTTTGACAGGCTGCAGAAGGTTAGAGACAGACTAGCGGCGGATAGCAGTACTCAAATGTAATCAGCAGCAGAGAGGCCAGGATAGGAATTGTAATAGCATGCTAATAGAAAACAGAGTGTGTATAAATAATCCACTACAGATCAAAGAATACCTAGGTACCTAGTAAGCATACGCTGTAAGTTAAGGAGTGTTAATTAGTATTCAACCTAGTGAAGCAGGGGTGGTATAATGATACAGCCTTGGAGCTGTTGAACTCGTTTATGTTTCCGAGGGTTACCACGCATGCTCGTACATATAGAAATGCGTGGATGTGCAAGACTCGCCATACTATAAAGAAACTTAAACGCTCTTTTCCTGAGTAGTTTGGACAGACGATCTACAGAACCATGGCAAGTGTCTATATTTGGTGTACCACGCAAAACATGAGATCTCGGAGAAACTGAAAGCATTGTCAGGTCATCATGAGGACCGGTGTCATTTCGTATGATTCGTGTGGGATCCCTATGATCTATCACGTTTGTTGGAACGTTGCGAGGCTGTTCCTGAGCTGAGGGTTCTTCCGACTTCCAAGCTTGGTGTACAGAGCTTACGTATGCTCCAAGGATACATTTCGGTCATTTTCGGTATTTACTGCATGTCAGATATGAAGGCGTTAGATTAGATGACGGGATGAAGTCCGAAACGCAGAGCAGATATGACAGAGAACAAACATACGACGATTTGACCCTATGCTGGCCTGTGCCGCCTTAAGCATCGAAAAGAAATCGATCATTGCATATACCCACAGTAAAATTATAGATACACAGAAGCGAAGACTCCCCCAAAATGACCATGATAAGCTTGTACCTCTATTCACAGACACAATGAGAAGCTTGAAAGGCCTTCATACCACCCAAGATGCCATCGTTGGCAACGAAAACGGTGACATGGAGCTGTCACATGGCGCGCCGATGCCAGAGGCCGAAGGTGACATTGTTATTGTTCGAACCATGGCAATATCTGTGAATCCCGTCGATGCAAAAATGCGCGGACCGTATATCACGCCAGGAGCCATCGGTGGGTGTGATTTTGCTGGAGTGGTCGAGGAAGTGGGACCGGAGGCGAGCAAATACGATATCGAGATTGGCGATCGCGTCTGCGCTGCGATAATGGGTATGAATCCCCTGGAACCAAAACACGGTGCCTTTGCGGAATACGTTGGAGCTCATGCCTACTCGCTGGTCAAAATTCCCACTGCGGTCAGCTTCGAGAGCGCGGCCGCGCTCTGCACCAGCTTCATGACGTGCGGTCTGGCCTTGTTCCAGAGCCTCCAGCTCCCTGGACACCCGCACTGCCCAACGCCCAAACCTATCCAAGTCCTCGTTTACGGCGGAGCGACTGCCACAGGCACAGCTGCCATCCAACTACTCCGACTCTCCGGCTTCACTCCCGTAGTGACCTGCTCGCCTCACAGTGACGAGCTGGTCCGATCCTATGGAGCTGAAGTTACCTTTGACTATCACGACCCCAAGTGCGCCGCTCAGATCAGGGCACATACACGAAATACCCTGCGCTACGCCCTAGATTGCATCACAACGACGCAGAGTATGCAAGTCTGCTACTCGTCGATTGGTCGGTCTGGGGGCAAATATACATCACTGGATCCATATCCCGAAGCCGTGGCTGCCACGCGGAAAATTATCAAGGCCAGCTGGGTCATTGGACCGACTATGCTTGGCCTTGACATCGGTTGGCCAGCGCCTCATGGTTGCAAGGCAGACCCAGCTTTGTTTGAATTTGGTCAAGAATGGAAAAAAACTGTACAGCAACTATTGGAAGATGGTCTCATTCGTGAGCACCCCCTCTTGGTACAATCCAGCGGATTGAGGAGCGTGGTCGATAGCATGGCAGCAATAAGAGCGAAGAAGATATCAGGAGGGAAAATAGTCTGCACCCTATCAACTGGCGTCTGATTATGTTCTAATTGATCTTGACCACTTGAGGAGTTGATGATCTCGTCTTGGAACTTTCACATACATCGTATGGCCCGTGCTGCGTGATAGGTTTCAATACTACCCTTCAAAACCTACAGATCGAATCCGTTGATTCACGTCAGAGCCAATCTAACCCGTTAGGTCAGGGAAGGACTTGATGTCACCCGTGCAATGATCTCGCCTGCCAATTTTGCCGGGGACATGGCCAATGGTAATTTTCGAGAAACAGCCCGTAGGCGAATTCGGTCTGGGCCATGAGGCAAAATCAGGTACGTACTGTACATGACCATAGTTCATCACCTATGTGTCTCCGATGTTTTTTTACAAGGGTAACATTGTGGCTACATAGGCCCGAAAAGTTGCGATGGGGCAGCCTTTTCATCTTCGGCGTATATCGGAAGGACAATAGTTCAACATAGATAAACACTCAGCATATGAACTAAGGAACCCCCAGAGAGTATTGTCATCAGTATGTGGGTCATCTGCATCTGATTGCGCAACGTTGTATAAGAGCCTATCACGTCCCCGTACCCATACCAAGCGCCTGATTTGGGTGTGGCGTGCAGACTCAACCTCGGGAGCTTTGCCTGCTCCCATTTGGATATCTTCCTAGTTATTGCTTCGGAAAATTGCTGAACAAAGCAGTTATGGCAAACCCTCCTCCACCAGCCAATGTCCGGCAGGCGCTGGAGTCGGCGAGCGCTCACTACCTGAATCTGATCGAGTTCGGCATCTTAAAGGTTTTCATCGACTTCAACGTCTTCGACAACATCCCAGACTCGGGCGACATCTCCATCGCCGAGCTAGCCCAACTTGTCGGGGGTCAGGCGTCCCTATTACAACGCTTCTCGGACTATCTAGTTGCATCCGAGATCCTCACGTCCCAAGTTCCTGGTAGAATCGCACACACATCTCGCTCTATGTCCTATCGGTCTAGCGAGATCGCTGCCGGCTTTGTGTCTCACGTGTACCATCTCTTCCTGCGGCCCATGGCTACGTGGTCAACCTATTTTGAGAAGAATGGCCTCGCTGAGCCCAAAGACGCCCGCACAATCCCGCTTGGTCTCGGCACGGGCCATCCTGACCTAGACCTGTATGGCGTTCTTGATGCAGAGCCGAAGCTAGCCGTGCTGTTTAACAGCGCTCAGGCACGTTCTGCGAGTATATACTCGTTCAAGGGGTTATATGACTTCGGATGGATGAGAACCTCTGTTGGAACTGGTCGGCCTGCTATAGTGGATGTTGGTGGCAGTCACGGCTTGGCTCTGCTGGACATTTTGGAGGACAACTTGTTTATCTCCCCGGAGCAGTGCGCGGTGTTTGATCTTCCTCAAACAGTCCGTGCAGCCAGGAGCAACACGTCCGGCCGCCTGGCATCATCTCAATTTGTCGCAGGCGACATGCTCGAGACATTGCCCGAAATCGTACGAGGCGCCGTCGTCTACTTGTTCCGCAGGGTGCTCAGCGACTTTGTCGATATGGACATTGTGACTGCTCTAAAACGAGCCAGGGAAGCTTCTGTTGCAGATTCACGTGTCCTCATAGTCGAGGAATTGGTAAAGCCGACACGAAGCAAGTTCGCTATCGCGCAGGATATCTCTGTTCTAAATTTCGGGGGGAAGAGGCGTAGTGAGAGAATGTGGCACGAGCTTGCCGAAAAGGCCGGCTACCGTGTTAAAGCTTTATTTGAAGACGACAAGTCCGAATATGCCGTGTTGGGGCTAGTTGCTATGCAGGTAGACTGATTCTCCTTGCTTCTGGGGGGTGGTTGGGTGGGATTCTTTAAGTTAGAAGTGGAAGGCTGTAGCCTGGCATGTTTTACCAGATACAACGGAGACCTAGGCACTTAGCTACCTAACTTGATTTTATTTACCTGAGGTAATAAGCCGTGGCCTGAAAGTTCTATAAGCTTGACTCAACAGTTCACTGGAATTGGGCCCTGAATATCACCACGTTTCTACCTGAATTTCTGACCTTCTAATTCAGTATCAACCGTGGTACAAGCCGTTGTGTGAAGCTGATCCACCTGGGCACTTCTCCCATGCAACGGCTCCAGGCCCGAGCAGTCACTTGGCCTGATCAGACTGATGACTTTCTATCATACTCCTGAACAGAAATCATGGACTCATTTGGTAGGCAATCCGCCCGATTTCGCGGCATCATTCTCGACATGATTGAGAGGTCGTCACAATTTCCGTCCTGTGCCACCTGGGCATCTTTTTGCCTAGCTATTTAGATTTGCTATCTTCCTTGGCCCTAGACACTTGTTTTATCGTAAACCATACGCACAATTTACCTCCATATGTAGGCAAGCAACAGTGTGACGTAGGGATGCATTTCTTCCGTGAGCAAGCCTTTCCAGTGAATTCTTTGTAGATCTCACTGGTTTGGTGACGCTGGATGTGATACATCTTTCCAAGGTTCGCTGTGCAACAAATTGAGGACAGACTAAAGGATATTATTGCTCATCTTTGTGAATCTTGTCTGACCCAATTTGCGGCGCAGCAGTCGAACGATTAACCAGAGCCTTTCGACCAGTAGCACAGTCAGATATGAGGCGGTAATGGCGGTGTCAGTCAAAGACTGCTACTTCCATAATCGAAGGCAAGAGTTCGGAGAAAAGAGGAAAGCTCGCTGCTCCAGAGTCCCTGAAGATGGGACAACAGATACTCGTGCATTCTGCATTTGCTCCTACTTCCACGTTATCAAGCAAAAAAGCACAACATTTATCCAATGGATGTTTTTTAATGATCGTTCCAAATTGAAGTCAATCCTCATCATAATGGCACCTCACTCCGCATTGCTATCTGAGGTGGTGGTATTGCCGGCGCGTCTCTGATGCATGCTCTCCTTCAACATCCTCATCTCGACGTTCACATCTTTGAGTCTGTTTCCGCCTTCAAAGAAAGCGGTGCTGCCGTCGGTATTGCTCGCAACGCCCTTGCTGCTTTGGATATAATCGGTCCTTCTGCTGCCGACACTCTTGACGGAGCCGGTGCGGTACCTCGGTTGGGCGTCCGCTTCATGCTAGGCCAAGGCCCCAGCCAGGGTGCTCTCATCGACGAGGCAGACGCTAAGGCCGAACACAGACGCTTGACTAGCATTGTCCACCGTGCTGCGTGGCTAAAAGAGCTATTATCTGATGTTCCTTCGGACTGCATGCATACTTCGAAGAAGCTTCTTCGCGTGGATACCCCTACTGCTGGACCACTCACACTGCACTTTACCGGTGGTACAACTCATGAATGCGACATACTCATCGGCGCCGACGGCATTTACAGCACAGTCAGAGGAATCATCCTCAGGAAAGACAATACCGCTACACAGCCGAGAAACTCTGGCCAATGGCTTGTGATGGCCCTCATCCCCTACGAGAAGGCCCAAGCAAGCTTGGGCAATGATCTCGTGAACATTGATGATGCTCGAGAGTACATGTGGACTGGAGATGGGCACTTTATGTTGCACAATGTGCTTTCCGGAGGAAAAGAAGTGCAATTCGTTATTGCAACGAAAGACGATGATGCTGTGATGTCTGATCGATGGCAACAAAGTGTGAGCATAGAAGAGATGCAGAGATTCTTCCAGCATGGGCTGCCGCACCTCAACAAAGCTGTGACAGAGGCAAGTGCTAGTCTTCTTAACGTTGCGAGATAGAATCTGGCAAGGCTAATACGTGCGGTATAGCTTCTTGGATATTCTGGTCAAATGGGCATATATCTGTGGGAGCACCCGCCAGCCACTGCATATGCGTCCGGACCAATGTGCATCATGGGCGAAGCCGCGCATGCGACGACACCATGGCAGGTCGGTAATTCAAATCCAAGCTGACCTCAACCAACTTTACTAGCATGGTCGGTGTCTAACTAAGGCTCTATACTTGAACAGGCTTCTGGTGCGGGAATGTCAATCGAAGACAGTCTCATCCTTTCGACTCTTCTTGGCCGAACACGAAACCAGGTCGAGGCGGAGAAGGCCTTGAAAGTGTACGACAAGATTCGACGTCCCCGCACGCAACGTATTGTCGAATCCAGTCGAGGGACTGGGGTCATTGTGACGGGCAAGGGCGAAGAGGGTCTCGACTTGGCAAAGTTGAAGCAGAACCTGCTGCCAAGGTGGGACTTTATCCTCGACTACGATAACGAGAAGGGCCGTGATTAGGCGCTGGAGGAGTTAGAGAACCAGCTCAAGGTATGAGTGATCATAATACACAAGGGGTGGATCACGAGTATATGGCAAATTATGCCTTGTTTATGAATATTTCGTGGCTGCTTCGGACCCGTGTCAAGAAGCGGAGGTATCTGGACTACTCATTTGGTCAAATATGACGTGGGGACCTTTTCGCACTACAACCGCTGTCGTAGAATGAATTAAGCTCATGAGGTTGATATATACTGGTCTTGTCTGGATGGATACAGCTCTTTGGGCTTGACAACCTCAAGATCGAGGGCTCGAGGTAGAATAGGATGATACGCTGCCGTGGCTGACCTCAAAATTCCTCGACCATACCTAGGTAGGTGTATGTTCCACAAGTACGACCATACTCACATTGGCTCAGATATAGGTTCTAAACACTGGATTCGCATCTTATACAATTGATGAATCGACGATGATTTAGGGGCTTGTCGTGATTCTGCAGATCTCTCTCCATTCCAGAAATCACTATTTGTGGTTGCCACCGTCCGCAACCCCGAGAAACCCAAATTGAAGAGCTACGGACCTTAGCTGCAGAAGGCAAAAAGTTGGTTCTGGTCAAGGTCGAGGACGCTTCTTTTGAGGGTGTTGTTCTTATGTCGAAGTGTTGTCTTTAATAAGGATCTGCAAGATATTCAACAGCACCTGTCTGTGGGAAACAGTCGGGGTCGATCTCGAGTATTATCCTTTCAAACCGAGGAGAAGGTCCTCGGACTGCTCTTCAGCCGCACTTGGCACATCTAATGGCGTCACGAGCAAATTGTAAATTCCGCGTTACCCTCCATATCATGGGATCCATCCAGTCCAAGTCCAACGGTGTCTAGAGCCAGCTGTTGTATACGAGCAAACGTGGACGAAAGTTCATGATTCTCAAGGCCAAGAGACTCGGAGGGTGGTCTTGCCGTGTTGGCATTGCTGGTATATGGGGTTGTCGTAAATGTTCGGTCTTGGCGATCCGGCGCTTCTGGACCTGTCTACCATTCCGGACCCGCCATAGTGCTTCTAGCATTCTCGGGCACGACCGTGACGGGTCGGGTACACAAGACGATCTGCGAATAACGGCAGATTCCCTGGGCGTCCGTCATGGGACTTCGTCCACTCGTGGCCTAAGCAGGTGCTACTAGATTGTCTCACGTCTATCAAAGTGACTTTTATGGAGTAGCATCACAGTAGCCTGGCAGCTACCCGTAGTGTTAGCCCAATACGTTGAGACTCGCTTCTTGGCTGGCCTGGCGGCGACGCTACCAAACTGAACAATCCTGGGCATTCGTTTTCAGCTTCGTATGCTCACAGACACAATACCACGACATCAGGACTTTGGGTTGCTTCGAGTATGGGCAGTTCTAGCCACAAGTAGCCTCCTGCTAAACCATCATGAATCAACGAGATATGATGTTTACATAAATTGCGGCTGAGCAGAAGCACCTTGGCATTGAGAAGATCATGAGGAGTTCGCCGTCTTTTTCCATGGCAAGACTCAACTATAAGAACCCGGCTCTGCTTCGAACATATTGAGGTCGAACTGATTTGAAGCATCAGCAACAAAACTTCGTCATCTTTTTTCCCCAGACTTCTAAGCTTCTCCGACGCATAATACTTTTAAATACTTCAATTCCTAGTCATCAGTTCCATAGCTCAGAAATATGAAGCTCTCCCTGACCACCATCACCGCGTTTGTGCTCACCGCATCGTGTGCGCCCACATCAAAGACCACTGGTGACTGGAATGATCCCAAGGAATGCAAACCTTACACGTTTACCTCCACCTACCAAGTGTACGCCACTCCGGACCAGGTCGTCAATGCGACCAACGCCTTGACGGGCGGCTTAGCCGGTGCTGAGGGCTGGTACTTCTACGCCATCAACTCGAAGAAGGACGTCATTTGTTATGATATCACGCTCAAGGGCTTCCGTGGCGAGTACCAATCACCGGCGAAGACGGCCACACACATCCACCAAGCTGCTAAGGGACAAAATGGTCCACCGAGGTGAGTTTGTCTGGCCCCAGGATATGGAGTGCTTCCACCACTAACACGAATGTAGAATTGCGTTTCCCAATCCAACGGACATCGGCAAAGGCCTACGCAACAGCAAAGGCTGCATCACGGGACCCTTTACGACGGGAGTTTTGGCTAATGGAAACGACACTGGCGCAGGCTTCAAAGTGGAGGCTATCGAGAAGGATCCTGCCAGCTTCTTTACAGATGTTCACTCGTCCTTGGCTGTTCCCGGAGCTGTTAGGGGCCAGCTGGCTCCTAAAAAAGCTGATGCATGTCAGTGAGTACTGGTAATAGAGTACTTTAGTCATAAGTGATGTATTGTGCATCTGAACAAGGTACTGTGGGGGACACTAGTAATGTCTATGAGTTGGAGATTGAGAATAGTGTGTGGCTACGGGCGATGTTGACAGACAAACAACAAAAGGTCATTTCCCACGCCATTTCTCTGTTGTGTCCTAATATAAATATAATTATGAGCAAATTATTGGCTGAAAAACTTGTATGGTGTCTGAAATATACCTCTTCTGCTCCGGCCAAAGTTTACATGAGGTCTCCTTCGCTGATCAGCGGCCAGACACGGATCCCAAGAGCTGATGAGACCCGTGGACTACGAGAATACTTATTGACAAGCCGTGAAATGTAATGATATGCCCAGAAGTCTTACGCGAGAGGGCAGCGTCATTGGCCACTTGACTTGCTTTGTTAGAGTGTTGAGTGGCTTGGGTAAAATTGATTAGAAATGCCCATCGGTGTAGCGCTCAGGAAAAGAAGCAAGAATAGAGAGGGTACTAAGGAGTCGTGTTGGCATGTGATATAACGACCTGAAGTTGGTTGGGAGCAATACATTTAGCAGCAATTAGCAACCCGATTGGTCTAAGGACTAGGTATACCTAGGTATTCTACCATGAGAGTTTCCTTGGTTTTAGTACCTAGCTAAGGTAGTGTGTGACAGGAGGACATCGAGAAGCCAGACTGCATGAGTTTACCACAAGGCACCTGCACGCTCCTTGCACACCAAAGCCTACCATCCCCTGGAAACTAGCACCATCATTAGGTATCAGGTACATCAAGAATAATAATCACAACAGCACGAATCATTTGATGAACTGGTTGTGCCAAGTAATGAGATTCCTTGTAATGTAGGGACAGGGTCTAACAAGTCTACCATTGTATATCAAATCGTTAGAGAGAACCCGAGCCATACAGAACACCACGACCATTGGTGCCAATGTACACTTGCCCCGGTACATTTGCACTGCCAACTACTCTTGTCTTCGCTGATACAATGGTTCCGAAGCCTTGCTTATCCCCCTGAACGTCGACCCAAGTAGCTCCAGCATCGTGGCTTGCGTACAATCTCTTCCCCGTTGGACCAGTTCCAAGAGCGTATATGTCCCACGAGGAGCCATCTGCCGCAAGTCCCAGCGACAATTGCTGAGTGTTCGTCAAAGATGTTGCCAAAAGGGAGAAAGTAGTACCGTAATCAGTACTTCTGAATACTCCCACGTCCGTGGAGACGTAAACCTCGCCAGCCACCGCCGGGTGGGCTGTGACGTCCTCGACTATGGTGGCGTTGCCAAGCTTTCCAGCGAAAGTAAAAGAGGCTCCCGTGTCCGTCGAGACCATAAATGTCCCATTGCGAGCAAAGGCTGCGTAGAAAACAGTCCCGTTTTGCTTGTCCGCAGCGATGATGGTGTCTATGTATCCAGAGGCTCCCTTGGTCGTCGAGAGCTCAGGCACAGCAGCGAAAGCGCTGCCATTGGTAGAGATGAAGACACCTTTGTTCCAGCTCGACCACAGAATCGCGTTACCGTTGGCCGAATACGCGCCCAGGCCACCGTATGTGGTATTGTCCGTGGCACCCGCATAGAACTGCCATGTAAAACCACCGTCAGTGCTCGTAAGCATCTGTGGCTTGGAGCCATCCGAGCCATTACCAACTCGCAAGACATTTTGCACCGTCAATCCAGCAAAATCGACGTCGTTCGTGGTGGTGATACTGGGGTTGGCCCAATTTCTCTCAGCCGGTGTATCGAGGAAACTCTCATTCAGGTAGGAAAAGCCATCGTAATCACCAATGGCAGCCAAGAGCTCAGTTCCACCTGGAATAGACGCAAGACCTAGCACTGCGGTCTCTTCCACTCCATATGCCATCGACTCGACGGTGACGTTCTGCCGGGGGATCGCGTCCCATGTCGTGAGATCCTTGCCACCATAAATGGTCAGACCTGTGCCCCAGAGCCAATGGTCGCTATTAAAGGGGTTGATCTCCAGGGCCTCAACCATCCAACCCAAACTCATCAGGCCAGACTTCTCGATCCATGGCGCAGTAGGTGCCGCGATTGTGTGGTGGCGAACCATCGTGCGTTCAGTCGAGTTGGGTTCCGTTTGCCACTCCCAAATAGTCGACCAAGTTGCTCCGGAATCCGTCGACCTGAAAAACTGAACATCTGGGTACCATAGATTGAGGGCAGCCACAACGAGGGTACCGGGCTTTTGCATGTCCAAACCAAGTCCTCCATATCCATGGCCAGCACCCTTCGCGGGGGTGATGTCGGTCCACGACGAGTTGGTAAGACTGTACCGCCATACCGTGCCATTTGCGCCGTCAAAAGGTCCCGTACCATCGCTGTATGTAATATACAACGCCTTCTCCGTGGGTTGGATCTTGCCCTTGTGGGGGAAGAATCCCTCTTCAGGCTGGCCGGCCAAAGCCTGCCAAGTCTCGCCCGCGTCTTCCGACACCCACACTGGCAATACCGTTCCATTGCTCGCAGAACCCACAAATATACGCTTGGTGGAGCCAGTCTCTGTTGTCCCTGACGTCTCATCAAAGGTAACGAAAGTCAAGCCTTGAATGTCACTAGTATAACCGCTGGTATCACTCAGATTCTGGGCGAAATTGCCTACAGCCGTGAAACTTTCAACTTTAGTGAAGGAAGCCCCGGCATCGGTGGATTTCCATAGCCCATTACCGCTGCGGGCGCCGAAGAAAAGGATGTTGGAGTTGGCAGGGTCAACGGCGAGGCGCTCGCCATTGCCACGGCCGGGCATGTTGCCACCAACTTTGAAGGGGAGGTCGGTGAAGGTCCAAGTGGCACCGCGGTCGGTGCTGCGAATGATGGAGCCGTTGGTGTCCCATCTGGATAGTTATGTCAATAGGAGATTCCTGCAAACGAGAAAAATCGATGCTGGACCTACGTTGTGTTGGTGCTGTACAGCCCAACCGCTGCGTATACCAACTCGTCGTTTTGAGGGTCCAATGCCACTGCATCAATGCCATTGTTGTGCCTGCCAATGTTAGGTCGAAATTCTTCTTTCATCAAAGCGAAGAAACAACCCACCATCCCTCGTCTGTGCAAATTTCATCAGTCAATGGTGTCCACGAGTCGTCTGAGGCATTCAGTCTGTAAAGTCCTCCAATATCAGTTCTGGCATAAGCGACGCCTTCCGACTTTGGATGGAAGACGATGCCATCAACAAATCCACCTCCACCTCCAAAGCGAACGTTCTTCCAGTCATAGGCCGCCTGTGCAGGGCCTGTTACAACTGCGGCTAACAGGGAAAATGAACGAATGTAATGCATCTTAAAGAGCGTTTAGAAGAACATTGAAGAAATGAAAGACATACAAAGACGTACAGACTCGCAAGAAGGATTCGAGACAAGTGGAAATGCCAACATTAAAATACAAAGACCACTCCGGGAGAATGTGCTCGAGTCATATATTCAGTTAAATTCGGGGTGCCTGCCAAGCGACAAGCCTCTATAAATCAGGGGTCGCAACCCTCGGGCTGTCAGCAACACGCTCGATTTCGAACAATGGCAAGACTTTTAGCATTCACATTCGAGTCATTATTCAGATTAAGGGGCGGTGACCCTATTGACAGTAAACTTCATGCTTCCACGATGGTCTGGAATTCAGGCTATTAAGGCAAAGGATTGAGCCTTGAGATTGTTGCTAGTTGCTGCACTTGGCAATCATCTAATTAGTTTCTTGTGCCGAGCAAACTTTGTTTCATCAATGCCGGGACGTGAGCCCCTGCAATTCACATGTGTATAAGAAACTACTCGCGCTCTGCATCTAAGGACGAGATTTTGATTATGCATACGGAATGCTTTCTAGTTCTCTCGATTCTAGTTCGATTCTAGTTTTCGGAATTGAACCTGCTGTTAAGCATAGAACAAACTGGGGAATGTGACAGGCTGTTATTGCTGCATAGTAAAGATTCCGGGAGTTCTTTAGGGACTTTTGAGAATATAAGCATGTTGAATTGTGAACATGTAGACAGTCGACTATGCATGTGAGGCTTCAGGAAGTCAAAAGGCGATGATGTAAAGAGGCCCTCAACTGAAAGAGAGTAGAGCGTAAAAGGACAACCTACCTAGCTTACACATGGGGCAGAGCTCGCCCCACTTATTATCCCTCGATTGTTCTGTAACGCCACGGTGGCCGCCTAGATACCTAGACCTACGACATGCTTAACGAAACCTCGTGTTCAAAGGAAGTATGTTTGATATCGCTTAGACTTTTGAAGACTTTTCGAAGTGAACGGGTTGCTCTAGTGACGGCTAGACATTCCTTGCGTTATTCTTCGTCTAAAGTTGTCTATTTTAGTTTGACTGGCTGGCCACCTGTCATTGGCGACCCAACTCGTGCTGTACTCGATACCTCCCAACTTCCAAAAGATAGATATAGACCAGAACGATTGCTGAACTACAGCCATGGACGAAGCATCGATCTTGACCAAATTCGATAGCCTTGTCGACTCTGGCCTCGTTCTGTATGACAACAAGCAAAAGACAATCGAACATACGGACGGAAACCTGAAGGTAAGCGTGGCACGCATTGAAGCCTACCTAGGTACGCGTACGCTCTCTTCACACGTATATAATGACGTACTATTCCACAGTTTCACTTCATCCTTACATCGGCCATTGCTAAGAAGCCAACTCTACAATCGGCCCTACCACAAGCAGGGGATGATGCTGGGTTGGCCCAGCTGAGTCGCGACGGAAGCGATATTAGCACCGCGGAGTTTGAAATCGGCGACCTTGGCAGCAGTCACTTCCTAGCGGTCAACAAGTTCTGCTTCGCAAGGCCACATTTGATGCTCCTGGCTTCAGATGGACACCGAAGGCAATACGAGCCTCTCCATGAAACCGACCTCACAGCGGCATTGAAGACGCTCAATGGCCTTGAAAATGATTATGCTATTTTCTATAATTGCGGCCAAGATGGAGGGTGTAGTCGTTTGCATAAGCATATGCAGCTGCTGCCGATGCCAAAGGACAGCTTCGCAGCCTTCCTAGATCATCCGGATGGCAAGGAGCCCGACGTCCCATTTGCATGGTTTTACCATCGCTTCGAAGAACACTCCATCACGCCAACCAATTTGCTCATGATATACAACGAGCTTTTGAAGCATGCCGATAGGGTCGGGCATGGTCGCGCGCAACACGCACATAGTGCGCCACCGGGCGCTGCTTGCCCGCACAATGTGATCCTCACAAAGCGTTGGATGATTATAATTCCCAGACGACGAGCTGCCGTGACCCAAAATACGGGAGCGAACGCAATGGGCATGTTGGGATACATAGCAACTGCGACTCAAGATGAGATTGACAACTGGATTCGACTGGGGCTCAAAGAAACACTGGGTCGACTCGGAGTGCCGAAAGAAAAGTAATCTCTGGTGTCGTTTGGCCAATGCGGAGTCAATCAGCTGCTCATTTGTTTCTATCCAACCTGGAGTTAGCCTTTCTTTAAGTTGTCGGTAGCAATGCGTAGGTCCATACTCAAATGCAACTCCAGGTCTAACAGTATTCACGTCGCTGGTACCGAAGGCTGCAGACCACCAAGAAACCCAGGCCATATATACCTGCCACAATGTAGAACGGCAAGGACATTAACGGTCCACCTTGAGTCAACCCGAAAGCAAAAGCGTAGCCAAGCAGTGGAGGGAGAACGAAGCCTGACAACCCCTCGAAGAGGGCTATTGTCGTGAACAAGGTAGCAATGCGGTCTCCAGGTACGAGTGAAGTCAAAAATGATCGCATTGCCGATGCAAAACCGTTCCCGCAATTATAAATCATCATGACTAAGTCAGTCAGCAACGAAATTTGAAACGAACAGCATAAACAGGTAGAAAATATGTGGCACAAGAGACGTACAGGCGATGAATACGGGCGGCAACGGGGCCAGCCCCATGGCTAAGGTTGAGATAGAGAGAACTAAGACAGAACCTCTCGCAAGAGCCAAGTTCGCTGCAGGGGCGTGCTCCACTTTCCGTACAAGCCACGCGTTAATTGCTGGGAGGATGAACAGAAAAATAAAAATTTGGGTTGCAGCTTGGATGGAAAGAAGATAATTCGTCTGCCACCGCCTGTCAAATTCCTCACTCAAGCCTTGTGAGCAGCGTTGGAGTGACGTACCTTGCTAAAATGCCAACCAAACCTCACCGACATATATTGCAGAATCAACTCTAGCATGGGCCGTCCTAATCTTGTTCCAACCAAAGCAAGAATACCCAGCAGAAGGACCTTTTGCGTAAGTATACCCCCGACATCTTGTCGCAAGTATCTCATCACTTTGATCAAAGGTTGCTTGAAAGTTGATTTGGGTTCTGAAGCCTGGCTGTTATTATTGTCTTCCTGGCGCTCATCAGACTCGCTCTCAATCTCACGATTGTTGGCATGGCGAGGTTCTTTGATAAGTCCGAGAGCGAGAAATGCTGCTACTTCGAAAAGTACAGCAGCAAGGAACGCGAAATATGGTCCACAGATACTCAACAAGAGTGCCGCCAGCGGTGGCGCGATGAATTCAGTCACGAGCGTTGTTACATGAATGAAGAAGAAAGCTTGGATTCTGTTCCCGAAAATGAGCTCATATTCCATTCAAAGTATGTATACTCTTACCTGAGCTCTTCTGAGACAGAAGCCGCGACAATGGCCATAATCATTGGGTTCATCACTGTGAGACCTCCGCCGAGGATGGTAAACAACGGCGCGGCATACACAGCTCGTCGCGGGAAGAACTTGTAGTAATAATTGACGACAAAGTAACAAAGGTCTCTCAATATGAAGCCGACGACACAGAGACCAGCGACTAGTCTCCGGCTCCGGTGATCAGCTAGCATGCCATACGGCACAGCCAGTACGAGGCCTGGTAAACCACCAAGCATTGCTATTGGCATTAAGACTTAGCAACTCCTCTCATGTATTCCATCAAGGCTTCCATAACTTGTTGCGGAAGCTCAGATACTGCAGTGATTCGTACTCCATCCCACGTCTTGAAGGGAAATTCAGAACCGTAGTGAAGTATCTCATACCTAGCAAGCCAAGTTGTTTAGCAAGCGAGCTGTGTATTTGAGGCAGCTTGCAAAGACCCTCGGGCACGCTTCCATTGTCGTCGATGACTGAAGGGTCTCGTGTGCTATAATACTCTCGGCACAAGCTCAGCTCAAGCATCCGCAGCTTAGGAGTTTCGCTCATGAATGCAGGAATGTCGATGAGCAGCACGAATAGCAGGCAGAACCACACAGGAGCCCATTGTGATAAATGCCTCCGAAGAGCATCTGCAGAACCGCGTCGTGATATCCAAGGCAGCCGAGGTGTCTCCGCACCCGGTTTGGGCGCTTGATCTGTCCCGAGCAAGGGGGTCTCCTCCGTGTCGACGATATCCATTGTGATGCTAGTCGGTGAAGTGTCGCTGTTTTCGAGAATGCGAATAACAATGGAATTTGCATTTGAACAGCGTCGACGAACTCCCCACTACCTAAGGATATATAATATGTGCCAGGATCAGGAGGCGTTGATGAGGTCACAACCTGCATCAGCCGCGGAGAATCTGCATGTCTAGCGAGAGTACATTAGCCTCTAAAAAGACGAGATACAGTCCTGAGTCGAAAGATATTCATTACCAGCTTAACGAAGACCTGTCGCGCTGCACCTCTCCTTTTCTCCGTTCCACGTCAGCGTTATTCCACTGTCACATTTTCAGACAGTAAGTAACCTGAGAAGAAGATGGAAATTCGGTTCATGCTCTCGTGCTGGGATGAATGCGAATGTACGCGTACCACACCAGATTCGCAGACCTACACTCCAACTACAGGCATGCGATGTAAGGTACAGGATTGGGCCGTCAAAACGCCTAAACTATTTAAGGTTTGCGAACCCCCACGCTTTTGTCCGCGCCCCCAAATCCCACACACAGATACGCTCATGTACTTCATTCTGCATTCAGAGACCGCTCGTATGGGGCGATTAATGAGGCTACCTGTGGACCTCTTATATATACAGCTATGGTTCATTCAATAAGTGCCAAATACTGAGACCGCCACGTTTCCTTCTCGCAAGACTTGGGGCGCAATCGTCAAATTTCCTAATCGATCTGGCCGGGGATTCTGAGGTTTACTTGAAGATCTTGGCAAATCTGTTTACTAAAAGGTTATATCTCATTCTAGAGAATGCTATTAAGGATCTGAGAAGACAATGCTTCACCTATTTCGTGCAAAACATGGCTCGATTTGTACAACTGGCTTTGATTGCAAAAATTGCTAATAGGCGTGTCAAGGCTCGACCCATATACAACATCGCGGCCTTAATCGAGATCTTGCGTGTCCAATTTTGTCTGGTCAGAGTACTTTATGTAGATGTGCTCAAGATGTCCAATGCCTGAAGCAGTCTTTCTCAAGAGTGTCCGATGTCTTTGATATATTACTGTAGCCGTAATACAATCGAATTTCACTTGAACACAGGCCTGGCGCTCAGTTCAGGGACAGTCCTGTGTGGGCACTAACAGGCGCGACGTCTTGCACAAGTCGACAGCTATATTTCAGCTCTCCACCCTGCTCAAGGCACTGGCTCACAAAGTTCTCGATTCAGCCCTCAGATCCCTGCTCAAGACGACACGTGTGCCCTCTATGGCCGTATTGCACACGACGGCGGTGGATCGCTATATTTGGAGAAAACATGGCTTACATCGTGTCCTAGACGGTCCTGTTCGTGCTTAGTTCCTTGAGAGCCGGCATCAGCGCGGGTGGCAAGATTCCACCGCGAAACATAAACACTCCGGTGGTGGCCGCTGCCGCCATTTTGTAAGCTGGGTCATCATACTCGCCCTTCTGCTCATACTTCACGGGCATGTCAGACGTTCCCGACGGCAGTTCACTCCTCCGCACGTCAACTCATCGCATAGGTAGATCCCCGCCAGCTAGAGATCTGGCAAGCATTACCCTTTCCAGAACTCTTGGCCATTAGCTGCTCAGGTGCAAGCCGCAATAGAGACCAAGATGGTCGAGCAGACTCTTGCCAGAAATCTTTGTCGCCGGCCGCCCGGGGAAGATGAGCGGAGGAAGCACAGCCAATTGAGTAGAAAAGGCCACAGGCACGTCGCAACTCGGCCATAGGTCTGGCCGCCGTGCAGACCGACCACATGCGGAGCCTCCTTGTCAAAAAGGTAAATATCAAGCGCGCGTGCGGGCCGGAAATGCAGCTCTTGGGTCCAGTGTAACTGAACGCGGGGGTATCGTTCCAAAGGAGACCTACCAATGACTCCATCTCTCGCCGTCAATCCATTGTGTGAGGAAGATATTGCGAAAGTTGTGAGTATGGGAGGCTTGTGCGTTGACCCGAGAGATTGGTACAGGTGGATACTTACTCTGAGATCCCTGTTCCTACCCTGACTTGCCTGATAAGCGACGCGGCCAGCCCCAGAGCTCAATGGAACCGGCGGCTGCAGCCGGCGCTAAAGTCACTGCCGCGTCGTCATTGGCCGCTCGCACCAAGCTCTACCCTGGCCTCCCTAGCTGAAGCCTGGCAATGCGCCCAGATCAACACTTCGCGCCTGCAACGTCGAGATAGACTTTGCCATAACCAACACCCAACCCTTCCTGCACTCTTGGCCAACGATGTGTGCGGCTCTGGTTCCATTGCGCAACTGTCGGCGGTTTCTTCACTCCTCATCAATGCCAACGCGTTTTCCAAACACACTATCTCGTCTCAACGCCCTCGATATCCGGTCGCTGCGCCGCGGCCTCGACCCAACATTCCGCGCACCCATTGCGAAGTCCGATCCACCGAGGCACCTCAGTCTTGTCGAGGATCTCTAAAAGAGGCGCCTCATGAAACATATGAATCCCTATAAAGAAAGTCCTCGTCGCTCGACCGACTCAAACAGTCACCATGGGGAGCAAGAGAAAGCCAGAGAGCCCGCTGTTATCGGAGCCGTCGTCCAAGATACGTCGCATCGACGCGAATTTGGATCACGAGGACTTCCAATACTCTCCTGGTAGGCATACTCGGCTTTTACGTCCTTGGTCTCCTATCTAATCCTCCTCTTACAGTTGTGTGTAGTCCACTACCTGAAGAGCACGTCCTTACGCCATCTGCAACCTCCACTCCGGCGCCCCTAACGAGAGCAAATTTGCGTCAGCTCGAGAAGATGACGAAAAGTGGTTCGAAGGCCGGAAGGAGTGACTCCAGTTCCAAGACCAAATCAACAAGTAAATCTGGTAAAACGACAAGTCAATCTGATGGAAAGAACTCAATTTCGACAACAGACCCTCGATTTGAACCGATCTTCCGCGCCAATGGCGGACTCAGCGTTCTGAAGTCTAGCCAATTCCCACCGTCCAACAAACAAGAGATCAAAGAGTACCTCGGCCGGAACCGTGGCTCAGCATCTCCTACTCCTGATGATCACAACAGGTACATCCGCAGCCTTGACGTCGCTGCAAACGAGAGAGGCGTCGAGAATGCTATGCTAGGACGAGTCTTCAAGGATACAAGCAGAACCAATGCTCTTCAAGACATTGACTATCTTGCCCATTTCGATAAACAATGGATCACAGTCCCCAGCAATGTTGGCTTCAACAACGGTCTCTCAGCTCCTAAGCCAGACATGGTTGAGGGCTACACACAAAGGTCATTTCCTCCACAAATCAACGAGTTGGGTGGCTCGGCTACCCTTGTTCATGATAACCCAGGTTACGTTGGCCTTCCTCATTTTGTTGTGGAATCTAAGGATTACGGCAAAAGTATGCGTCAGGCTGAGCTTCAGGCTGGCTATGATGGAGCCACCATGACCTATGCTCGTAATCGCGCTCTTGATTTTATAGGCGACAAGGATCCACCTCGCCGTGCGTCCCCGATGAGTGTAGCCACGGACGGTCATTCCTGGACGGCTTATTCCCATTACGCACACCCCAAGGACCCCAAGGATGACAACAACTTTGAGTATTACCAGGTATGTAAGAATTACACGCTCTTCGTGACGTCAACGTTTCTTTAATTTTCCAATGATGTTTCGTTGCTAACACTGAAGATTGCTCAGAACGAAGTCGCCTCAGGCAGGACGGCCGAGTATGATGATTTCAAGCGTAGCTACAAGATGTTGAGAAATGCACAAGACTGGGGTAGAAAAGAATCCCATGACCTGCGTGAGCGTATGCAACGGCATGAAGACCTTAGAGCCAAACAAGCCGCCGACGTGAGCAAGACAGGATCGGCAACTGGGGACAAGGTCGGCAGTTCAGCCTACTCTTCCGTATCAGATAGAGCAGCGCAAGCACCACCGAGCCGCGCAAGTGATACTAGAAGCCGACGATCTGACGGCCAGGCGTCAACGTCTTCTTCGAAGAGTGGCTCAAAGACTGGCTATACCGGCACGGCCTGGCTTGGCATGAAACCGCAAGCTCCTCCATCTGCGAGCAAGGTCATGCCACCACCACCTCGCACATCTAGCGATGTTGTGAGCGGGCGGGCAGCCGATCAGCGAGGCCGCCCAGCCCGGAGCCCGTCCACCACGCGATACCCGCCCAGTTCCAACAGCGCGTCTGTATCTGGAGCTGGCACGCCGCGTTCAACCAGAGCTCCGTCTGTTGCCTCGGGTAATAGCGACAGAGACCGATACGCCGACCCGCGCTACTCAAGACCAGAGCAATACCGAGATCGTCGGTCAGATGATGATATTCAACCCGTACAAAGGCGTCGCTCGGATAGTCCCCAGGATATTCCCCGTCCGCCGCGTGACCTGGACCGGGATCGGGGCCGAGTTCGAGGTTCTTCACGCATTGGGGACAGTCACCGCCGTGGGACTTCTGTTGCTGTCTCATCGAGTGGCGGCCGGTATATTGACCAACGATCCCCAAGTCCCGATCAATACGGTATTCGTCCGTTAGATGGCGGTGGCGAGCCTGTGCGGAGGCGTAGGCTCTCGTCCAGTTACGTTCTAAAGAAGTGAGCAATTGACGACTGACGTCAGCGTGTATTACATGGTGGAGAGAAACGCAGCTGGAGATATACCTACTAACCTGTCGAGGCGAGTAATAGCTACGGTTGAATCGGTCTAGCTGATTTTCTGTCAGTAGTTATATTATGAACACGGGCAAGAGGCTTACCAAGAGACTTTATGTACTCATTTTGGATTAATTACGGATCTGGTAGGTTTTTATGGGAGGCGAGAGCTTTTTGTATACAGAATTAAATGTAGCGTTGAGGAGATAAAGAGCTAGACGCTTGACGAATACCACGGCTGCTTTCTCAAACTTTCAGTCTGCATTCTTCCACAGATGTCCCTCGCCGAGCTTGGCAACGAAGATGAACATGAACCGTGTCTACAAGGCTGTCTACCATACTCCTTCTTGCTTTGCCTTCCGCCTTTATCAATGGCAAGCCTACTCCTACTCCGCTGAAGGGCATTCCAGACTATATGAAATAAATTTGTCATATTCTCCGGTTTCTTTGTCTTCCCGACTGGAAATGTAGCTGATGGCAAGTTCCAATTGTAAACGGTACCTTTCTTCTCAAAACTCATCAAGAACACGCATCAAGATGACTTGCCAACAAGATCTGGTCTCGGAAAACTAGAAAGTACAGAAAACAAGGCTATGCACCATCCCGAGGTCTAGTGCGCTACTATACGACCGAATGCTACTTAGAATGTGGCTGTTGGTAGATGGTGGGAAATTGTTATGCGGTTCTGCGGCGCAGTCTTCCACTTCAACATTCCAACCTTAAAGTTCCCGAACCCGATTGCAGTCGTGCTCTCGACAACTTGTTGCAAGATTGGCTGCAGGATCTCTGTATATCTTCTGCTTCCCGGTTCTGCATTAACTATTACCTAAGTACTAAGTATTTGCAGTTTTCAAGATCTGGACCTTAACAATACAGGTCCTATCAAATCAGTCGGAACGTAGATTGACGTCACTTTCTGGACTCATTGCCTCCGAGCGCACTCCGCTCTTCCGTTTCTCACAACGTGCAGTCTACGGAATGACTTCATTCTCAGCCTCAGAAGCCTTCGAAGAACCTGGGGTTATGAAGAGTACTTGGATTGCAGTCGTGCTAGGCAGTGTAAGCTTGAGACAATTCACATGAAGCACTCATATTGACACTAGCAGGTGATATTATACGCAACAACCCGCTGCGTTTACCTCATATACTTCCACCCGTTGTCAAAGTTTCCAGGTCCTCCTCTTGCAACAGTGTCCAACGTATGGTGGGCCTATCACTGGTAGGTTCCCAACCGGTGCAGGGTGCCCACCAAAACTCCAATTTTCGAGGTTTGACAATGATAGGCTCTCAGGACGGTACCCGTGGGTGATTGCGAATTCTCTGAAGCAATATGGTCAGTAGATTATTCAATTTTCTTCTCGATCTTACTAACATACCTGTTCAGGTGACGTCGTGCGAATCGGCCCCAACACGTTGCTGTTTGTTACCCCAAAAGCTGCAGAAGGTGAGCAACCTTTAAACAGCCGAATATATTCATGATGCTGGGCTCTGAAATATGACTTTAGATATCTATAATTCTCATACGAAAAATATGGAGCACTTCACTAGGACGGACTGGCTCGATCTTGGGGAGGGAGAGGACGGTATCATTTGGGAAAGGGACCCCGTTAAGCATCGAGACATCCGGAAAAAACTCTCCCCTGCCTTCAGTGTTCTGTCCCTTAACGCCAAAGAGCCGACTCTACATAAGCACATCGGCTACTTTATTGCCAAAATGAAAGAAATTGGCCAACGTGGAGTCGAACTCCGAGAGGTTCGTGGCAATTCCTGCGTTGGCTTGAATTGAATACCGCGGATGACCTCTAGGATGAACCTAGAATTGACATTTAGAAGTGGACAGATTGGCTCGCCATGGACATATAAGCCGATATGGCGTATAGTCGCGATATGAAGCAAATGGAAAGCAGTATGCACATTACCCAAGTCCCCAACACGCGCCAAGCTGACGCGCAGAAACCACAGTGAAAAACGCACCATTGTTAAACGCCATATGGGCGGTGAATTTCTTTATTGGGGTCAACGCCGTTACCAAAAAGTTTCGGTTGCTTGCACCTCTGAAGGTCCTCTTCATCCGCCCGTCACTGATTGCCACTTTGCCAAAGACGTTGGCGTTGAATCATGCAGAAGTTGTCAACCGGATCGAACGTCGAGGAACCACCACACATCTCAATTACTTTGACCAAATCTGTCCACCTGACGCGCCTGAGCCCGATAAGAAGCAACTGAAGCATATGGAGATTGTAGCAGGCCAGCTCCTGACTGCGGGCTATGAGCCTATATCAAGCCAGTTCCTGTGTACACTGATCTTTCTGGCACAAGACAAGGAGAGCTACCGATGCCTTGTCAAAGAGATCCGGGACGAGTTCAAAACCGACCACGAGATCAACACAGAAACAGTTGCCCACCTCAAGGTCCTCAATGCTTGCCTGACAGAAACTCTGCGCATGACCGTGATTGGTGCGAACGGCTTGCCTCGCATCAGCCCCGGCGCAGTCGTGGATGGCCACTTTGTTGCCAAGGGCATCGAAGTACAGTACGGCCACTTTGCATTCACGCGAGACACGCGATACTTTCATGACCCAGACAAGTTCCGCCCGCAGCGCTGGCTGCCGGCCGATCATCCCTTGTGGAACGCTGCTTTTAAGAGTGATGCTCGAGAGGCCTTTTGGCCTTTCAGTCGCGGCCCACGAAGCTGTCCTGGCATGGGCTCTGCGTGGCGACAGACGAGAGTCTTTATTGCTAAAGTCATCTGGAACTTCAATGTTGAAAGACTTGCAGGTGAAGAGATGGTATTCGAGCGCGATTTTCGCTCGTACGCCATGTGGGACAAGCCCACGTATCGCGTGCGACTGTCCGCGGTTAGTCGAGAGGAAAAGTAGATGTACAGTGGGGCCACTAGAATGACATATTGGGAGCGATTACGGATTACCTTCGTCTGCAGGCGTCTCGGTCCCAGTGGATCCAGTTTCTGGCACTGGCTCCGGCTTAAACTACTACACGTCGACCTGAGATACCTTTGTGTCCTTGCGGCGAAAGGATCCTAATGAGTTGCTGGTGAGGGCTTCTTTGTTGGATATAATACTTTAGCCTGGACTATTTCCTAGGCAACATTTTAGCATTACGAGCCGTGGATTTTATGGACCTATCGATTCAAACTTCCATTTTCTAATTTGAAAGCCTCTATTCTCTTCTTTTCTGCTTCTGTTCCCCTCCATGTCCGCCCCTTTAGGTGCACCAGACACAGCTGTTGCCCGTTCTCAGGGTAATACAGCCAGCAAGCCCACTTACTCCACTGACCCTCCTTCATCTGGTTCCTAGCCCGTTGCCCAATGTGATCCTCGATGAATGCTCCGCGGGGCATCGCCAGCCGCGAGGGGAAGACCCGGCGGAGGTAATGTGAAGTTAAAGCAATGTGCGTCTTGTCGTGCCAGAAGAACAGAGGTGTTAGGGGGACGGTCCTGCCAGGATGCGAGCTGGTTGGGAAGTCCTTCTTAAGTGCTGCCGTAGTTTTCCGCAACTCTGGAAAGGAAGTGACATGGTTTGACGTTGCATAAGCCAGCAGCCTTATGGAAGGCAGACACACATACTTGACCGGTGCCTCCTCGTCTGCGTCGGACAGCGCCATCACCTCCAGGATCGACTCAATGGGGAGGTTGACATGCAATTTCCAGTCATGTTGTTGCACCCATACGTACGGCGTCTCGACAGTCCGTAGCGCTGATCGTACTGCCAGCCCAAAGCCCAATCGCTCCGAAGGCTCAATGAATGTCACCCGCCGATCTATCGTTCTTTTGATAGAATAGGGTGTAAAATTGTCTTTCCCTGGTGGTCCGGGTGAGCCCCATTCCGCCTGCAATTCCTCGCCCACCATAGACGCATCTTCCTCTACCCCTGCGAACTCTCGTAGTACAAGCTTCTGGGTATTCTGCTTGTAGACAGGCCAGTTTGCAGCACCGTCCGCCGTCACGTAGCCCTTCTTCAGCCGGTTGGCCGGAGCGATATCGACGAAGGGGTCAAAGACCACGACTATGCAGCAGCTCAACAAGGCAGGGCAGTGCTCTCGGTACGAACCGAGGATGGTGTCCACCAATTCGGTAGATGGCGCGGATGGTGTCGGAGAAGTGGTTAGGATGATCGTCAGAGAATCGGATGTCGGTGCCGATCTTGATTCGGGTCTGGCCGACAATGGCAGGGCCATGATCAGACGACGGTTCTTGGGAAAAGGTAGAGCCCCCTGGCCTTGTTATGCATGTCACACTCGGGTGTTTCGGTGCGTCTCAACTTCCCAGAAACGATCTCAGGCAAAATCAGAATTGGCTCTAAGCACTGCTCCTGATCGACACCGCCATGAGGCTCACGAGGTCAACTTCCGAGGCACATTTTCCAGATACCAGTGGTGTAAGGTGTGAGTCTGGAAGCAAGAGAGAAGTAGAACCCTCGGTCCGTCAAGTCGATATGGGCATTAGGGGGTGGAAAAGTGAGACTGGGGATTTGCACGTCGAGGAGGTTTGGCGTCCTCGTTGACAGGGTTAGGGTGATCTCATTAGTAATTGCGCTTCCTTGTTCCCGACCTCATCTCATGGATTTTCACCTGGGCCTCGACAGGCGCTGGCATCAGACGAGACGAAAGCGACCGCCGGATTATCCGTAGAACCATAGAAACAAGCTTAAAATACAAGAATAGGCGTGTTCGCCAATCATCGTCATGACAATGCAAGCTCCAGGGCAGATCAATACTGAAGGGGGCCTCGGCGCCCACAAGCCATAAAACATGGAACGTGTCGCAGATCGTCGCATCCAGCGAATCTGGGGGGCGGCGCATCTTCCTGTACTTTGGGACGTGACAGCTTCCGACTCAGGTAAGCACTTGACGCTGAAGCCTCAGGACGAACCGCCAAGCCCGGTCTTTGCGAACGACGCGGATCAAACTGCCACGAACTCAAAGCGCCCCCAACTAAGCAAGCGCTAGGCGTAAGAAAGTTCATGCTCCAGTAGCCGCTCGGATGCGTGGCGATCGACTGTCGTCTGTTATTGAGACAGCGGGTTCGTCGCTGCATAACGCAGACGATCTTGAGACAACGCTGTGGGGAGTGATGTGGAAGACTGGTTCCCTCAGGATCAGGACTAAGTAGGTAACCTGTCAAGGTAATAGAGTGCGACTCGATCAGATCCTCGCTATATAACCTCCTGATCTCCCAGCTCCAATGTGCTCGTTCTATCATCAACGATACCAACTTTTATAGCATTATCTTCGCATCACGACCAGGCGTCGCTCATTTCACCACTGTTTTTAATACTACATTCACTACACAAACACTCTTTCAAACCCCATTCAAAATGCGTTTCACCATCGCTGCTGTCCTGGCCTGTAAGTACCTAGTGTGTGCCATTCACGTGGGAGTCATCTTGTCACCCCAACTCGACCATGTTCATCTCATGTCAAGTTGTACTGTTGGTAAAGAATACTAATCTGATGATTTTAGTCGCCACCGCCTCCATGGCCCTTGCCCCCAACGATGCCGGCGCTAAGAACGTCGGTGCCGGTAACGGTGCTCAGTTCATCACCGGAGGATGTGTCAACGACGCCGACTGCTCAAGCGCATGCTGCGCCGAGATTGCCGCCTCCGGCGCAGGTATCTGCTCTGCTGAGGCTGCTTCCCTGCAGAACGGCAAGACCGGCTGTGGCTTTGTCGACCCCAACGCTGCTGCCACCATTGCCGCTGCTAAGGCTCAGGTCGCCAAGCAGGGATTCTAAGCGGATGGAGAATTGCGGAGGTGATAATGGGACTGTGGAAAGGAATCGTGGGTTGGGATGGCCGAGAACCTGGTCATAGTCGATAAAAATATAATTATTGCTCCCAAAGACTGAAGTCCCGTGGCTGCCTTGTTAGATCCTAGGCCTAAATTATGAAGGCTACCTCTCAATATCCTTAAAAATGAGTTACGATAATTGTAGCTGCAAAGTAGGCTTTCCTAGAGAAGGTGGCCCTTGGCTGCTAAATCATGCGTCAGACTTTTCCACCTGAGTCCCGTTCACTTTTTTTAATCAAAGCATGTATACTTCCGATACGCACCCAAGGCTATCGCTTTTAGATTTTACATACCTCAATCAGCTTCTCACACTCCCTGCAGTCAGGGGGGAAGCCACCCGGCGACATCTTCCATTCCGCCTCTAAGTATTCTCCAGTAGAGCAGTTTTTACACAGCGTGTACTCACCTAGGTCCTCGGCCAAAGTAGGCGTGATGGTTCCGCTGACAACCTGCGTTTGCCGTTCCCAGGACTGAATGCAATGCTGCCCAGGATTCCTCTATCCAGGCCAGACCACAACTTCCTTGCCACAGGCCCTACAACGCCCGGACAGTCGTAAGCGCCCAGGGCCCTTGTATAGATTCAGACCTTCCATGGCTATGTCAAGCGCAAAATCCGGGATCTCCCGCAGGAGCTTATAACTTCTAGCATGCTTGTGGAGGTATGGCTGCACACCCCAGAACAGTCTAAGCAGATACTTGCGACACGGACCTTCACAACAGTCCGATGTCCAGGCATGCTGGATGGCTATTTCAAGCTCGTAAAAAAAAGAAAAGGAAACGCCGGGCAGGACAGTATGGACATGGGAAGCTTCCATCAAGTGTCTTCTAACGCGGCGCTTTAACTTGTGTTTTGCCCGCTTTGCAAGAAGAGAGATTTGGAATTAATTTCCGACGGCCCACAGTCATACGCAGAGTTCGAGATACGAATAGCTTGGAACATCATTCGCGAGGTCTTTCGTATCGATGGCTGCAAGGATCCGAAGTTGTAAGTGTGTTAACGCTACTGATCGGAAGGTGAAGAGGTGTTCCTTACCAGGGAACTAAGTACTGTATCAGCCAGCTCACCTCGAACGGTTCGAACGCCTCGATAATGCTCTTTGATTCGGCTTTCTCCTATAAAGGTGGTTTTATGAGGGACATGTGGGCGAATATAAAACTCAGTGACACAGCAGGTCTTGTGAGAACACCGACACCAATTCGGTCAAAAGCGAATTCATCGCGCTTGCTATCAGAAGCAGTATGAAAACCTCTTGTGAAATGAACCATGTATGTCCAGGTACATATACCTTCCATTCTCCATAGCCATTTAGAATGGCTGCGAAATATGGACATCGATTGAAAACAAACTTGTGGACACGCCATGTTCAATCATCACATTGAATCGTGAAATCGACACGCTTTTTTGTGTTTAGCAAGCTGAAGGAGTTCAATGTTTACTTTTCTTAATGTCAGTAACCTGGTCCAGTACGCAATGTAAGCGAGGGAGTGCTGAGGCATACCTGAGGTCAGTTTGCAGTGCCGTCAGAGGTTCACGCGGCCAAGCGCCCCCAAGGACCTTGTCTGGGATCATCGCTGACTCGCCGCCGCTGCTTGACATGCTGAGGTTGTGTACAATGTTGGAAGTGGATCAGTAAGGGTGTTGCCTCTCTAGAAAGACGAGAGGAGATCATGTTGGAAAGGTAAGTACGGGGGTGGAGGGTTTCATCCCAAACCTTAGAACCAATTGTCGCGTGTCTTGATTGATGTATTGGCCAGGCATTTCCGTATTAGATCTAAGCACGAGGGCAATGAAGGCTTACCCACTGATTGTATGGATAGGCGGCCGGGGTAGATTCGAGGGTTGTGTAGCAGGCGGGATGGCGCTCTCGTGATGGGAGGCTAGAAGGGATCCGTAGGCTTCCTAGCTGGCGGACTCAAAGACGAGGTCGGGATCAAAGACTGTAGCAATGAGCCCGCACACAAAAAATAAGAGCAGAATGATGTCGAGAGAAGATGTCTATATTTTTTATTTTTGTTTTCGCAGAACGCAGCGCTTGCTATCATGCCAGTCTATGGTGGTATACAAATTCGGGGTATCATTGACGACATCTTTTCATTCTCCTCCACTTCGGCAAATACTATCGCCTTTCTTCAAGACCAAGCCATGCAATAGCTGCAGTAGCCTGCGAGCGAAGGTTCCTCACCGTCCGCCCTGGCTTTGTCCTTGTAGTCTCGCCACCAGTTGATCAACTGGAAGACCACCTCTATTGCAATCAAGTAGATGATAATCTCCTCCAACCGCGTGTCGTGCTTGGCCTGCAACATGCCCCTGAACGTCGCCAACATTTCATCGGCATAGTCGATGCGCTGGTTCAGCACGCGGATCCGCGAGGGCACATCCAGTGCCTTGCCGACCTGGTCATAGATGCTGTCGAGCCTCAGCTCGGCACGCTGGTCCCAGAACTTATCAGGCAGACTGTCCGTAAGCTCGCTGAAGAAGTTGAGCTGCGAGCGCAGGCGAAGGATCGTGCCAGTGAGCTTGAGGATGTGGCGCATGTCGACGCGCAGGTCGCCCTTTTCCAGCTGCATGGGCAGCTCCATGGTGCGCTCGAGGAACTCGTTGAGGAGGGTTTCCAGCACAGCAACTTTGGTGCTGCGCGCCAGACCGGAGGAGAAGGCAATCTTGGCGCGGCCTGTGTCGGTAGGGTCGCTGTCGAGGGCTGGGTCGATTCTGGTGCCGAGCACGACAGTGTCGCCGCGCATGGAGCTGGTGGGAGTGCTGTCGTCGATTTCAAACTCGAGCTTCTCCGTCAAATTGTCGGTTTCAATCTCGGTATCGTGCGGGTTCTTCTTGGCCTTGTGTAGTAGATCCGTCGCGACATAGACACCCTTTTCGGGCGGCAGGCTCCACGTCACCACCGTACCGGATTCAAAAATGAAGAAGTCACCTTCCGCGGTATCACGCACGCGCGCATGGATGATTTCCTCGTCATCGAAAGCGAGGCCGTCTGGGTCGATGAGATAATGTTGGCCGTGTAGGGCGCGGACGACCTCCTTCATGTCGAAAGACTCTGCTACGCAAATGGCGCAGATGGTCTGGGCGTAATCCTTGCCGGGCATGGAGACGCCATCTTTGGTTGCCTGCTGCGGCTTCCGCCCGGCCCGTTGAGCGATACTTGCCACGCGACGAAGGGGGTCGCGTAGTTGCTTTTTAGGCGCAGATATTTTGCCCCTTCTTCTATTGGCAGGATGGTGAATGTCGGCTCTGGTATCTGAATCTTTCGCAGCGTCGGAGGAGTTCGACGATGAGGCAATGACATGGCCTTCGCTGGAGGTACCGTCTTTGGCGAGTCGAAGATTGGAGGTGAAGAAGGATCGTTGACGAGGACGGAGGTCTACAGAGGACTGGTGTAAGGAGCGCTGCAGGGGCCGGGCCGCGACAGCTCGGGACGCGGTGGGAAGGCCATGACTGATATTGACTATGTGGCTCTGGAGGAAGCGCATGGTGAGGATTCTGGAGCCATCGAAGGGGGGCAGTAGCTGGACTGCGAGGAAATTGTGGACGTGAACGTTGACGTCGTTGGGAGCAGGGTGACGGAAAGAAAAAGAAGAAAAAGAATGTTTCAACAATGTCGTGCAACCCGGCTTATCGTTATCGGAACTTGGCGGACCTGGGTATCTTAGGTACCTAGTGCATTCGCTCGTCTACAGTCCATCTGCATACGGTGTAGGTAGGTTGTAATTCTAACGACCGTTGAGACCAAGGCTAACTGACCCAGATAAGTCAGAAGCTCTGACACGTTTTTGAGGACCGCGCAGAGGCATTTGCGGGTGTGTCGACGTCCTCGTGCTCAGCCCTACCTGGGGCAATCCTTGAGCCTGGCATCTAGGGCGATATCTCACGATATGCCATGTACCCGTACATGCCTTGCGGGCCGAGCTGCAGCGAACCCATGTTTCACCTTATGATGGGCTTTCACACAGACACATTGCGGTCATGACTTAAGATGGATAGTCAATGATGAAGGAACTCGAGACGTTGAGAGACAAGCCAAAGCTACGTCAGTTTTCACGGTTTGTCGATCGATCGATCAAGGTTGTCAGGGTTCAATGCGGGGGCGAAGGTGTACAAAGTACTATATACAAAGTACCTATGCCAGCTAGGGAGCAAATCCGGGGAAGGCACCAGGGGCAAGGGTTATTGGACCAGGGGGAGGGGTAGATTAAAGGAAAGGAAAAGGAAAGGAAAGGGAAACAATCCGTCCCCAGTCATTACCTGCCTGCCTGCATAGTATCGCCGTATATGCCTCCCTAGATATGTATGTACCTTACTTCAGAATGCTTAAGTGGGCAGGAAGGTGGTATGGAAGCAATCTAATTGGCATGCCTGAGATGAATGAGGTATGCTACTCAGCAGTTCAAAAGGGTAATTGCAGTTTGCCTTGAACAGATGACTCTGTCGTGTCTGCCTTCCTTGTGTGAGCGAGATTCGTGGAGGGAGAGCTAGAGCGGGGTCCTTGACTCTTGTCTCTTTTCAGATGCCCTCCTCATCAACCACCCCTTCTTCAGACGACGTCTCACCAACCAATCTCGCCCTTTGGCAGCCCACCATCTACTTTGTATCTACACACACCACCTCCCACATCTCCACTCCACGCTCGTTTTGACCTTGTCGAAAGAGGGCCCTTGAACGAAACCTAACCCTTACCGTCTTTTTTACTTCGTCTGCACCCGCTCCCGCCTGCACAGAAAATCCTCCGGTTCTGCAAGGGTTTCCGATCCAGACCACCAAGCCAGCGCATGGGCGCCCCATGTCGTCACACTGCCTGAAGCCGGGCGCACACCAAAGTAAGGCATCGTCTGATCAGAAGCCCGTAACATTGTATATAAGAGCCATATCGTCAGCCTGGACTCTGCTGTATCTCTCTCTTGCTTCTCCACCTCCCAAATCCTTCGTGAGAGTTGTCTGGTAATACATGGGTGACACAGCACCATCTATATACACATTCACATTGTTCTTAGCTGGCCTACATTGAATACTTCCAAGACACAGCATGCCTGTACAGCTCTGTGGTCCCGTGGCTTACGATGTTGGTTTTCCAGGTCTGAAGCCCAATATGGACCCCAAGGAGCACTTCTACCGCCACTTCGAATCGCAAGCCACAGGTATGTCACTCACACAACCGTTCCCACAAGATTACCATACTCACATACGCGTCTTAGCCCTCCAGGATGACATCGCCAACCTGGGGAATATTGCCGTCACGGGCGGCGAACGCAAAGATGCCACAGATCATATTTTGTCCGGAATCTCGAGGCTTACTAACGAGGTCTCGGATGCCTCTGAGTTTGCTCCTCCCAGAGATCAGATGATGTATAACGAGGTTTGTATATTCCCATGGCATGAAATAACATCATACCATCCATATACTTTCGGCTTACAAGCTTGCAAGGCACTCAAAGCCCTCCGGGAGCAACTCAATATCCAAACCTCACGCCTTGGCCCAAAAAGCCGCTTCGCCTTCTCCCCAACCTCAAAGGAAGCTTTCCTCGACTCAGTGAATCGTAAACTCCAGTCCAGCGTCTCTAAAGAGAATGAAGTTCCTCTTGCCGAGGACAAGAATGACAACCTTAGCGACCTGCCTTCGTTTCCTACAAACAACGCCAAGAATTACAACGCCGAGATGGCTGGTCAGTCCGGCACCGGCATCCGCAAGCCCTCGTTCTCCGCCGCCCGCGACATTGATATTAGCGCGCACCGCAACATGCACATCATACTGCCCACCACTGCCGCCCGCGCTACTACCTCGGGCAGCGTAACAGACTTGCAGGGTTGTGTGCTGGATATGTCGGTGCCCACCACCGGCGCGGATAAACCTAAGGGGACCCAGAGGTGCAAGGCGAGCCCGTTCGCCAGCCTTGCCGTGAAAAATGTGTCGCGCAGTCTGATTATTGCCGGTCACGTGGCCGGGCCCGCGCACATCACGGCTGTGAAGGATTCTGTGCTGGTAGTCAATGCAAGGCAAGTGCGGATGCACGAGTGTGATAATGTGAGGGTCTGGCTGTGGTGCGGGAGTCGACCGATCATCGAGGGGTGTAAGGGGGTTCGATTTGCTGAACTTCCCGGAAATTATGTGAGTTCTTGTCCTCCACATGTTCGAAGGCAATGCATGTACTGGCGGTATGCTGACGTTGGGACAGTTGACCGACAACCAAGACGCCTCGAATAACCAATGGGACCAAGTCGACGACTTCAACTGGCTCAAGGCAGAGGCCTCGCCGAACTGGTCGAAGCTGGCGGAGGGTGACGATGGCTGGATCAAGCCGCAGTTCTGGGAGACGACAGTGCGTGGTGGACCGCTTCTAAGCACTAATGACGTTCTGCGGGAGGCAGGTTTACAGTGATAGGTCACGAGCAACGACAATTATCTGGCTTGTATCGGTTGTTTTGGTTGTAGTTTCAGATCAGGAACGCGCATATGCATGGCGTTGGGCTCTCACCTATTCAATAGCATCATGATCAAAAGGAGCGCCAGAAGTTGAGTCAGCATCATATTTGCTACCTCCAGTAATAATAAGCTGCAGCTCAGTATCGCAGGCGGTCATAAAGTGCAATCTGACTGACTCAATCTCGTTGCCCGCCCAACAGGTGTTATTGATGTGAACAGCGCTGACATCTCATGATTACCTGGCTGGCGTCGCCCGCGTCCACATTGTCCCGGACCCTGTGAATCGCGGCGGCGTGCCATTGTCCATACCTGGCTCTATCGCCGGTGCCTCCACGGAGTCGAGCGAGATGTCGGCGTCGCCATCACACCGGACAGAACATTCTGCCCTGGGACTATTTGGATCAGGCGTTGTCAGCAAGACCACTTCCTCGTAGGTATCATCCTGCCATTGCAAGTCGTCCTGCATCATTCCTTCAGCGAAGCTTCCTGCTGTTGCGGAGTCGCTGCATTCGTGAGGATGGTTGATATAGTTCTTTTCCATCGCTTGGGCGTGGTAAACATTCGCGGGACCGACGTCGTCCGCGAAAATCACATCGTCGACAAGCCCCTCAAGGTTTTCGACATCCTGATCCCGATACCCATTCCTCGCAGTCGCTGACACATCGTTCTCGGGACTATTGATAGTGTCTGCAAGAGCTTCGCTGGCCTGACCGACTCCATCACCCTTGACCATTCCCTCAAACTCTGGCTCGGCAAAGGCGGGACCGCCATCGCCCTCCTCTTCCGCAGGTTTATTCAGAGCCTGAGTCATATCAAACTCCCTCAGGCGTTGCACAAGAAGTGTCTTCACGCCTTTGATGGGTAGACCCCTCTTTGACAGCTCCTTCCTGAGGTTGACCACTGTCAATTTACTCCAGTCGGTACTGGTTGGGACAGGTGCTGGAGCTACTGCGGGAGGGTGTGATCGCTCTAGCTCAGGCTTGCTACCGTCTCCATCAGATGCCAGTCGTGTTTCACGCTGAGAAGCGGCATCGCCAAATTGCTCTCCATTATGATGGGCGCTCTGTTCTGTGTTGGACTGGGAAGCGGCATCGATGCGCTGGCGTTTAGCTGGGGGTTGGTCATTGGCATCCTCGACAGGCCACGTGGGAGATTTGATGAAGGGTGCAACATCATCGTGTAGACGCTTGAGCGGTGACTGCTCGTCAATGTCCTCAACAGGCCGCTCGCGAGAGCCACCAGGCGTAAAATCGGTATACTGTTGCTCGTGCGTTGATTGGTGGTTCATGTCCTCGAGAGCCGCGTTGTGAAAACTGCTTTCGTCGACTGTCCCGTCTGGCACCTTGATATTCTCACACGTATCATGAATGTCGCAGGTAGAGACAGTGGGCGAATCATCCTCGCTCATGTCTGGGCTGAGGCTCGAGGTCGCAGTTCCTGATACCTCCGCCATGATCGCAGCATCGTGGCTGCGACCATGCTCAGTAATGACGTCTGCAGCAGGCCCAGAAACCAGCGCCTCAGGTGATTCCATCAGTGCGACATCCTTGCCATTCGCTTTCGCTGACTGTGACAGTTCAGTAATCGGTCCCTGATCGTCATCGTCGTCCGTATTGACCAGCGCCTGTGAGTTGTCGAATCCGCTTGCTTTCGTCACCGTGACGACGTCTCCAGTATTTTCAGCCGACGTGTTGGCCTCAATTTCCAGTTCGGGCGTAGTTAGCATTGTGACGCTGTCCTCGCTTTCATTAGCTCCATCCACCATGAAGACTGTTGCAAGGTCTGGCGTCGTTTGCTGCATCGGGCTGACAGATCCACCGCTATCTGGCGAAGGACTAGCCAAGAGCTGGCCATTCTTATTGTTCACGCCGTATCCCTGGACTGCCGAATTGCTCCCCACGCTGTCTCGACGGACCGTAGCAGAGTCGGCGACAGGTGTTTGCGAGTCATCGAGTACGAAGTGGACTTTTCGTTTGCTGGGCGGCTTGATCTCATTTATGCCCTGCTCCGAAGACTGAACCGCGTGCCCCACGGACACCATTGCACTCCGATCACTACCCCTTATATTGGCGGTCGCTCGCTCGGCATCAGTAACATCAGTAAGTATCCATTTCTCGGGAATCTAGCCCGAAGAACTTCCCCCCTGTGCTCCCTCCGCTCCACCAGCAGTCGTGCCGCTCATCTCGACATCTCCATCGCCCGTCGCCGCGCTCTCAGCCGCAAACTTGAGCCCAAACTCCTTCAACTTCTGTAGTGCCGCTCTTTGTCTCTCGATTTTGGCCTGAACGAGCTTGATCTCGGCTTCTTGCTCGGGGATCGTGCGTGTAATATCGGGCAGGGTGTGTAAGGCAGCGCGGGCGTTTTGAAGCTTGTGCTTGAGAGGATCGGTCGCAGCGGGTAGGTCTCTGGGAGCAATTTTGTTGGCGCTATCGGGAGTATCGGCAGAAGGGGCGTATTGAACGCGTGCAAAGATGGTGGCTGCTTCCGAGACGACATCGATGGAATCTGGGGACAGCCCAGCTGGGAGCTGGTGTGGAGAGGCCATGATGATTTTTAGGGCGTATGGTCGTGAATCCAGGAAGACGTTGGAGTTTTGAATGTTTGCGGAACAAAATAGGCGGCGGAAGAACGGCCCGTGACTTAAGGTAAGGTATCTGGGGAAGGATCCATCCCAGATGTGGCATCGGGCTAGGCCGTGGGGTGAACGATAAGATAAAAAACGACAGGGGTGCTCTCTGCAGGGATCAGGGTTCCAGCTGACCGTCTAATCCTTCTCGAAACTGTCTGTCCGCTCGAAAAATAAGTACATTTGCTGATCTCGCATCGACCTCGCACACATAGATTAGGTGAGTGGTTGATAGCGTCTAAATATATTGATATTCTCCAACCAAATCCGTTAGTATTTGCTGGTCAAAGGCCAGCATCCTGTGACGCTGCGTTGCTGATTGGAGGTCAGCACATGTAAAGCCGGCTTTGGGGGAGTAAACACGACCTGGCGCTTAGTAGGCGGAAGGATTGTAAAATGGGGCACAGCATCCTGCGCAGATCCAATCATTTTATTCGGTCTATCTCGTGTATATCATTTCATCCGTTCTTTTCTTCCCCCTTTTTTCTATTGTTGTTTTGCATTGTCAGTGTCTTTTTCCCTTTTTCAAAGTCCACCTTGTCGCCGGCAGACTTGGCAGGAATACTGTATATAGCAGCCGTGGAACACAGCCATATCTTGTCAGGACGACCTTATAAGCCCTCCACCGGCGCGCAGCGATGACCAATCTCGGCGCCCTTACAACGACCTTTAGCGCGCCGTCGTCATGCGCGTCCAGCACGGGTATTTCTATCGTCGGCTGTGGTGACGGGTGCGTCTGGTGGGCCGAGGGTCCAGTCGACCTCACCTCCTCGTATCCATGCTACCCCAGCTTCTACAACCCGACGCTCTCGCATTACTACAGCCCGGGCGTCTGCCCGTCGGGCTATACAGCCGCCTGCCAGTCCATCACCAAGTCGAGCACTGTCACGGAGACAGTACAGACCTGTTGCCCCACTGCCCTGGGCTACGACTACGGCTGCGTCGTGCCGACGTGGCCGTGGCAGTCATTCTTGGGCTGCACCGTCTATGAGAGCACCACCGTGGCCAACTACTTTGACTTTCCCACCGTCACCAGCGTCGATGATAATTCCACCACTCATACGACCTCCACCGCCCGCTCCGAGCTGGGTATTGGCGCGTACGGCGTCGAGGTGCGCTGGCAGGCCACCGACTTCGTGTCCACCACCGTGACGCCGCAAAGCGTATCGAGCGTACGTATTGCACATGCCTTCCTTTCGTTCTCTCTCTCTCTCTTTCTCTCTCCTTTGCTGCTCCCCTAACCCTGCGCGCTCTCCCTTGGCGTTGACCTAGTCTAATGTGCTACAGACCAAATCTACCGCCACTACACCCAGTGCCACGACTACACCTGCCGCCGCAACAACCACCAGCAGCACAAGCGCAGCAGCCGGGCTGAGCTCGGGAGCGGCGGCTGGGATCGGCGTCGGCGTAGCGGTGCTCTTCTTGGCCGCCGCTACCGGGGCCTTCTTCTTGATCAGGAGGATGCGACAGAGGCGCAAGGTCACCACCGGCGCAGTCGGTGCGGCCCAGGTAGGTGGTGATGTTAGAGGATCCGGAACTGAGCTGGGCGACTCGAGCGTTCATCGGTCGGAGTTGCCCACGAAGCCGGAGATGAGACAGGGCCCGCAGTACACTACCTCCAGCCAAATGCCGCCGTCTGAGCTACCGGCCCAAGCGCATACCGGGTATCACGAATTGCCCGCACAGGATGGGCACTGGGGCTCCTGAGCTGCTTGAACGAAGTCGATGGCATAACGAAGACTGACTCCACTCAATACCGCCCTCCTGACGGGCCTTACCGTCTTCCCACGGCTACTACCGAGCTCGAGGGCGGCACCACGCGCGATGCCCTAGCATGGCGCATCCACCTTCGTTCCGAACTTCATGTACCAGCTGAGCGTACGGCGGTGACGACGGCCTTCTATCTCTCATGTTGCTAGACGTGCGACACTTATAACAAGCTCTCGGCACCTAGATGAGTTCAGGTCAAGGATATGGGCAAGTCTGCGGTCCATGTGGATGCTAGGTTCTGGTACAGAGAGCGCGGTTGGATTGTGCGGTTTCCAAGAAGCCGATATTACCGTCACGCATTCGAGAATCGGAAAGGGCAGATCCTTGTTGTATCAACACTGCATTGGCATGTCCGAGTCCTGTAGGCGGCACGTGGAACCGTCTTTTCTAGTTGGCAGTATACTCTATGTCACAAAGAAGTCCGGTAGCAGAGCTAAACGTTTGCACTGGCATCTGCAGCATTGCCAAGAGCAACTCAGAATATGGTTCATACAGGGGACCATCAATGTAATCACTTCCTGTGAATGCCCAGCCGTGGCGATATTCATCTAAAAGCTTCGATGTAGTCCCAGGACAGACCGTGTGGGTTGCTGCCGAAATGGTGCTTTCCGCATCCTACGTTTCTACAAGTTTCGATGTTTGGGATGCTTCTAGTCTTGCTGTCCTGGCTCGCGCAAATTATCGCAGATAATATCCTGCCGTTGGATGTAGCCTATGGTATTTCTTTCTGCAGTAAGAATAACGATTGCATATAATTTTGAAGCAGAAAAAATAAGAAAATATAACAATACTCACGGTGTATTTCGCGTCTTCTGTTTTTTTTCTAGAAGTCGCTAATATTTATAGCAAGAAGGTGGGTGGTTGTAATTGCCTTGCTTTAGGTCCTGGGTTAAGCTGGGTTGCTTCGCTAATGCTATCAGTACCCCACTATCGAAGGAAAGTGGCCGATTTTACTTACATCATCTCAACAGAGTCAGGCCAACCCCCACTACCACACCAAAATCACTCACTCAACAACAGGTGATACCTCGAACCATACGAAACAGCTTGTCCCTTGGCCTTGCCCCTTTCGCTTTTCTCTTCCGTATTTAAATCAAGCTTCTCAAGCCTCCTAGAACTTCTTCCTTCAATCTCCTACACCTCTCCATCCGCAACATCCACATCTATGTCTAAGAGAAAGGCAGACGAGATGACCAAACCAGAGCAAAACGCATGCCTCATCGTCATTGACGGCTGGGGCGTTCCCGGCGCTGACTCTCCCAAGGATGGCGATGCCATTACCAACGCAAAGACCCCCGTGATGGACGAGTTCGCCAAGAGCGCCACCGGTTACACAAAGCTCGAGGCCTCCTCCATCGCCGTCGGCCTTCCTGAGGGTCTGATGGGTAACTCAGAGGTCGGACACTTGAACATTGGTGCCGGCCGTGTTGTTTGGCAGGATGTGGTCCGCATTGATCAGGCCATCAAGAAGGGCGAGTTCGCCAGCACCGAGGAGATCAAGAAGAGCATGGAGGCTGCTAAGAATGGGAACGGCAGACTTCACTTGTGTGGTCTGGTCTCCCACGGCGGTGTGGTATGTTGCTCGAAATATCGCACAGACCCTGGAGAAGATTCATGCGCTGACATTCCTTTGCTCACCAGCACGCCAAACAAGAGCACCTCTATGCCCTCCTCAAGGCCGCCAAGCAGTACGAGGTTCCCGAGGTCTACATCCACTTCTTTGGCGATGGCCGTGACACCGACCCCAAGTCCGGTGCCGGATACATGCAGGAGCTTTTGGACTTTATCAAGGAGATTGGCATTGGTAAATTGGCCACCGTTGTCGGTCGTTACTATGCCATGGACCGTGACAAGAGGTGGGAGAGAATTGAGCTCGCCCTCAAAGGTCTGATCCTGGGCGAGGGGGAGGAGAGCAGCGACCCTGTGGCCACTATCAAGGAGCGGTACGAGAAGGGCGAGAACGACGAGTTCCTCAAGCCCATCATTGTGAACGGCCCTGAGGCTCGCATCAAGGGTAAGACCACCATCTTTGTCAGTTGTCAGTGCCAAGTGGATCCAAGCTAACCTCTAACCAGACGGCGACAATGTCTTTTTCTTCAACTACCGATCCGACCGTGTTCGCCAAATCACCCAGCTTCTCGGAGATGTCGACCGCTCTCCCAGGCCTGACTTCCCCTACCCCAAGATCAACCTGGTCACCATGACACAATACAAGGTCGACTACCCATTCGAAATCGCCTTCAAACCCCAGCACATGGGCAACGTCCTGGCAGAGTGGCTGGGCAAGCAGGAGGTTGAGCAGGTCCACATCGCCGAGACGGAAAAGTACGCCCACGTCACCTTCTTCTTCAACGGTGGTGTGGAGAAAGTCTTTGCGCTGGAGACCCGTGATGAGTCGCAGGACCTCGTCCCCTCCAACAAGTCCGTCGCCACCTACGACAAGGCTCCCGAAATGTCCGCCGACGGCGTCGCCAACCAAGTCGCCAAGCGTCTGGGCGAGAAGAAATTCCCCTTTGTCATGAACAACTTTGCGCCGCCCGACATGGTCGGCCACACCGGTGTGTACGAGGCTGCGATCGTGGGTGTTGAGGCCACCGACAAGGCCATCGGCAAGATCTACGAGGCTTGCAAGAAGGAGGGATACATTCTGTTTATCACCTCAGACCACGGCAACGCCGAGGAGATGAAGTTCGCCGACGGAAAGCCCAAGACCTCCCACACGACCAACAAGGTGCCGCTCATCATGGCCAACGCGCCTGAAGGGTGGAGCTTGAAGCAAGGGGATGAGGGCGTGCTGGGTGATGTTGCGCCTACGATCCTGGCGGCCATGGGTCTGCCGCAGCCCAAGGAAATGACGGGGACGAGCCTGCTTGTCAAGGCATGAATAAAAGCGTATGTGTGAAGAGTAAACAAAAAACGATTGGGTGATGATATGGGAGCGTTGGTGTTGGCAAGTTGAGAATACACACAAAGAAATTATAGAAGATAGATGATGACACGGCATGGATGAAAAGCAATTTTTTTACGAGAGCACTTACCATTAGTGGATGCAAGGTCATTGACGGAAATCATGCCTGTTGTCGACGTGCCTCTTTCATGACCCACTTCGAAGGAAGGGAGTAATCCGGTATGCTCGACTCTGTTTGATCTCTAGGCTGCTGTGTCAAGACTGGAACACGGGTCAGTTGCGCAACAATTACCTGATGTTCCCAAGTCCGGGCTTCACATGAATGTTTAGTAGAGCACATCTTGATGGTTCCTCCTGATCCGTAGGAACCCTCATCATGCGTACTAGGAGAGCAGTCCCACAAAGGAGGCATTTGGTTGGGGCAGACTGCCTGTTAAATACTATACGGATGGTCTGCGCCATGTTTGGTACTTCTTGCACGATCTTTTGTTTTAAATCTTCTGCTTCAGCCCAAATACCAGGCTACAAGTTAGCTCTACGCTCAGAAACAATAGTCCACACCAAGTTTAGGGCCAGATTTCCAGCGGCTACATCAGACTCATTCACATTGACAAAAACTTAGCCCGGCGAGGAGCCTGCACTTAACTTTGGAAATGAATGACCTCTCCCCTCCTGAGAGGTAACTTAAAAAGCATGGGGTTGATTACACACACGTTCAGACCTCATCGAGTATTCCCAGCTAGTGATTAATCAACCCGCGTATGCGACATGCTTCGTACACCTGGCCATAGTCTTATATACAACAGCTCAAAAAACTTATCCAGGCTTAAGGCGCGTCCTCGTAGTCTCTGTTCTCATGTCAATCACTCCACTTTCCCCATGACGGCACTCCAGACTTCGAGATGCCTGTGTTATGGCTATTCACTATATCTGTATTCACGATCTCCAAAAAAATTGGCTTGCCTGTTCATTAGTGTTCGTCTTCCAGTCCAGCATGACATGCGCAATGGCACCGTCGCCAAGCTCGATGAGGCGCTTGTATGCCTCGTCGTCGGCGTAGTTCGTCACGCTAGAATCAAGATTGCTATACTTTTGCCACAAGCCTTTTCGAGTCTTGATAGCCTCGTCTATGTTGTTGTACCTCTCATAGTTCATGTCGAAAAACAAGTTCACTTGGCGTTGGGAGTGCGTTGTAGTCGAGAAGATCCCTTGGGTCTACTTTATAGTACTCATGTGGTTACAGAGCTCAATGGCAAGTATGTCTTCGCGCAAAGTAAGCTTGCTTACCACCAATGGGGTGACCTTAGGGCCGAGTTCAACAAGAGCTTGCGAAGTGAGGCCCGCTGGCTAAAGAAGCAGAGCTAGAGAATGAATACCGCGTCAGCAGCTATTAAGTGGCGTAAGCAAGACATAGCAGCACCATACTTGAACGAGAAAACATTGGCACCAGTGTACCATGAATTCTTCCAAATGAGGTGCTTAGTTTTCGAGGTCCCGCGCAAGAGCAGGGTAGGTAACTCTGATTTTAAAAGCAAAATTCACTGTCGGGGCCAACTGCATCGGTACTGATCGATGGGATTTTGTCATATGGATTTATTCTCTTCCGAAGTATTCTCGAGACTTTGAAAAGTGAACCTTTGGAGATATGCCTCAATGGATTGGGAGCACAGTTCATTGAAAATATAACCACCACGTGAGAGGGGGGCAAGGTTGGTAATTCTTAGTAGAGAGTTGCAGGTATTGATATTTGATCGTCTTTTTACGGCGGCGCAGCAGGCCGGTAGGCGCCGCACAAAAGGTTGCAATGCAATAGTTGGTCAGCAGGAACGTAACCATACATGGTATATATGTATGCGCGCGATCAACTACCTACCTAAAGTACCCATTGCTAATGCGTACATGGCCTCGCTGTTTTGAAAAAATGTAAGGCAGTCGCCAGAGAGTGAAGGCGTGATATTATCCGCTAATTAGACTGTCTTCAACAAGTACAACAATTCCAAAGTTGAGAATATTACTTGCTGGTTAGGCCCAGGTCTCAGCGGTGATCGGCATGTTCAAAGAGAAGCACCTTAGGCACTTTGGTGGCCACAGTATATAAATAATCAACCAAATAATAAAGTTCGCTTGTTCACGCTATATGCCCCTTACCCATCCTATGCTATATACAATCCCCGTCCAAATATAAATTTAGTACAAAAAAGTCCTCCCGCCCAGACACGAAATTACCCCGAGAAACTAGAATGGTATCATCAAAATATCAACCGTCCCAGTGAGTATTGTCCAGTGCCGAGCCCAAAAAATAAATCCAAACGCCTTCGGTTATGCTGTAAGTGAAGCCTTCGCATGATCAAAGGGAAACCAGCGCTAGCTCGTTCACACAAGATCCCTGCTTTTTACTTTCGTCTAACCCGACTCATCGCTGTCGGATGAATAACCACTCGCAGTCGCTTCCCCAGCGGTGGCGGCCGAGCTGTCGGGCTGCATTCCCACCCCACTGCTAAAATTTCCACTCATTCTCCGAGTGTGTTCTTTCGACATCCTTCGGGCCAGGTAGGGGACTTTGGGTGCCGTCAAGTTGTTGGCGGTGCCGAAGTCATGTTCGTCCACGTCGGAATTCAGATCCGCCATTCTTGCAAAATCTTTATCTGATTGATAAGGATTAGCCTGCTGCGACATGGCCTCATCAGATTCGTCCATCATCACATCAGAGTTGTCTTCACAGCCATCGTCATAGTCATCCTCGAATCCTGAATCTTCCTCGGAATCGGTACTGTCGGTAAAAGGAGGATAGAAAATTGCGGGTGGTGGCAGTGGAAGAGGTTTCAGTGCTTTGTACCTCTGTTGCAAAACTTGAAACTGGACCTGAGCCACCAATTGCGACGCTCCAGCCGGCGTCTGTGGGGAGTCGGTCGTCAATCCGGCAACTCGGTTCGCAATCGATTCTGCGGTCTCTTCTGTCAGAGATTCAGTGCCTTGGTGCTTGCACGAGCCAAGTATGGGATGGCGCGTGACAACAAGAATCGCAAAGTGATCCTCAGGTGTCACACCTCCAAGACCGCATGGCTCTAGACAAGCCTGAAGAGGGTTCAGCTGTGTCTTCTCTGGCTGCTCACACCAGCGGAAGCCTTGTTCCTCGCCACTCAAAGCGTCGGTATCATCCGAAACGTAATCTCCATCATCTAGTCTGTCATAGATTTGCTGGGGCCCATCGACCAGCGGCCGAAACGGCAAGTTGGAGCCAGATGTAGTGCGAAACAATTCAGGCTTCTCCTTCATCTCCTCCTGGTCCTGTACTTGGCCAGTAGCGGCCATGTGAGTGGTAGGCGAGATGTCTCCGGGATCCCCGGATAAATCGAGGCAGAAAGGGGCACCTGTGTAATAAATGACGGCTCCATCGTGTCTGCGCTTCTTTCGTGGAGATGACCCCGATCCACTAATGAAGTCCGTTGAGCGAGAAATAGGGTTGCTTTCTTCAGCAGCAGGATACGAGACCTGTGAACCTGTCTCGTCCATGGAAGTCTCGGCGGACGACGATTGATGATGAACGAACATGGGCTTGTAGTGAAAGCCATCCGAGGACGTGGAAGCCTTGGGGCCGAGCTTCGCCTGGGTCTGGGTCGATGTCGGTGACACCTGCGCCCCTGTCTTCTGCTTCTTGCGCTGACCGTCCTCGTTCGACCCATCTGTGGTCACGGTGTCCGGACTTCTTTGCGAACTCTCCCCGCTACTGTCACTGGAGAACTTGGTACCATGGGTACCCCCACGCCACCGGATCTTACGACCATCCCTTGAAAGCTGGAATTTCGCTGATCTTTCGCTCACTGCCGAACGGATATAGTCCGGTGTGACATTTAGAATGTGCAGTTGCGCCAAATTGCAAAGTAGGTTCAGATGTATCCAGCCGTCTGTATCCATCGAGACATCTTGCGGTTTGTACTTGGCCTGGGGCAAGTATTCAGGGGCCAACGCACCCAAGTGCCGGATATACTCCATGTTTTCAGCAGCAATTTGCGTCCTGTCTGGATCCAGATCGAGAGGCCTAGTGGCCCTCTGCTCGGGGATGTCCGCGTTCTGTGGTGAGTTATCTTGACCGCTGTGGTCGTGACAGCCGCTGCCACTGCCCGTAGTCTCACCACCCTCGTTCTCACAGTTTGATACCGAAAGCTCTCCGCGCGAGTTGGTGTTCGACTTGGAAGTCGGGTCGTGTAATTGAATTCGCGCTTCCCTGGATGGCTCTTCTGGTGGTGGAGCTGAAGGCGGTGCACCTAGTAGAGGCGGCGCCGAGATCATCCCACCCTTGCTAAATTGAGGTTCCAAAATCGATGGTGAGAGGGATTGGGTGGTCTTGGTTCTGCCACCAAACTTGCCGGTAAAGAGTTGTTCGAGCCGGCGCACTACCACCTTTTTCTTCTCCTTGTCGGTTAAAGCCACTTGTCGCGGCATCAACCCTTGCGGTATGTCGCGTAGGGCATTGTCCGCTCTCTGCTCTGCCGACGATCTGGTCCGGCCCAAAGACGGCCGCCAGACCGAGTTCGTGGAGGTATTTTGGCCGACCGAGCTGGTGGGTCCTGTCGACATGGAAGCGTAGGCAGAATCTACTGGTCGTGAGTTCGAGGATGCTGAGGACGCATGCTTTGAGTCGGAACTTGATCCTTGCAACCGACTCGTATGCTTTGACTTCTTGCGTTGCTGCGACGAGGTAGTTGAGCCTTCTAGGCTTGAAGCGAAGTCCCGTAAGGTCGCTTCCAGCTCCCTCTTCTTTTTATTCGGTATCCCGTGGAACTTGATCTCAAATAGCTTATCCTTTCGCAACGGGTCGGGTCCAAATTGCTTATATCTTCGAAGTTCCTCTTTAAGGCGCTTGTTCTCTACGGTCAAGTCGTCGATGACACTACGATAGTCGTCTGCACTGCTGCTGTGAGTTGCCATTGGAGGCCGAAGATGAGTAGACCGATAGACTGAAGATGGAAAAGGATACCCTGAGGCTTGAGCAGGATTCAATTCTTCATTAGAAGAGTCGGACTGCTTCTGGTAGAAAGGTGGATCAACTAGAAGCTGATGTCAACTACAACGATGCTACATCCACCCATACGGCAGGGGGCGCTTACCGTCCATGGAACCTTGATCGAAAGCAGCGGGAGGATTGCGGTTTGAGCGGTCAAACCATTTCTTGGGATCGCTTTGGCCGGTGAGTTGACTCTCTCCTGATGAATTCCTCCTCGGCGACGTTCCAGGGTCGCCATTGCTGACGGGCTCGGGCCTCATTGAGGCATCGCGGGCAAGACGATGGTGTCGTAGGGTGACGGACTGTTCGGGGCTGGCTCTTCGCGGCATGGGATGGCCGCGTGCGCTGGTAGGGGACGGCCGGGTGTCTTGAGCTTTTGTCTTAACGTCGGCCATAGTGCTTGTGTTTGTGAAGTATGCTGTAGGTTTGCTCGAGCATGTTGTTCAGGGCATGCCCAAAGAAGCGGCTGGCAATTTGATGTCGGAGAAAGATTATTGGCTGGAGACGAAGCTGTTCGTGACCATGTTAGTCTTGAGATGGAGGGAGCTTCGTTGTTTCCTGACTTCCTCCTCTAAATGAGAGTCACGCAACAAAAGGAATACATGAAGGGTCTCTGCCACATGAGCGGCCCCAGGGGTTCATAACGAGGGTGTCAAATGGTCGATCCGTTGCGGATACTGCCACCCGGGTTTTCCAAGAATTCCACGTGTTGAGTGAATCAAAGGTCTGGGGTGGTGGAGCCAGCGGTAAAAGAAAAGCATGATGGTTTTTACTCGATGCCACGAGGAGCAAGTGGAAACAGTACAACGAACAGGCAGAGCAATCAGGGCACGGTGGGGGAGGGGGACAGCGTACTTGGTGGGGTATGAGAGTAGGGAGCAGTAAGCTAGACCAAGAGACTTTTCGTACCAATTTCTGGGTTCTAGAGCGTCAAAAGCCTGTGTGAGGTTGTCGTGAACCTGCCTTGGCTCTTGACACTGACTCTAAGAGTCTAAGAGATGTGTAGAGGACGGAGAGTATACGCAACTGATCTGGCGTGCGACAATGTAAAGACAATAGAGATTGGGACGGTGATGGTGGTAAGTGGACGTCAGTGCATGTGCATAGGAGGGTCGGGAGGCCAGGTAGTTTTGTCCAAAGTGAAGAGAATAAGCAGGGGGCAAGTATAGCGAGTATAGCGCATATCACGATGCCATCGAAATCGGCGACATCGAGATGGCATGCGACAAGAATTGCGTTGAATTACTTGGTGGGACACCCTTGGTGGGACACCACAGGTAAGGGCGGAGGGCTGAGAAAACAAAACAGAGGGCCCAGTGGGAGAGTCTTGGGCCCTACCGCCCTGGACCTGCGCCTGAATATTTGCCATCGGCGGCCAGAACGCCCTGCAAAACATGAAGCATTGGCGATGCTTTCACGCTCACGCCGATCGTCGAGGAGCTGACAGGGAAGGATCGATCGAAATCCAGGGTACCTTCGCCGATGTATTTTTTTTAGGGGTCCAGGCGGGGCTGAATACAACGAACTGGGGTCTGCCCACCCTAATCAACCTGGCGCCCAACTTTGTTCCCCGCTATGGATGATACCTCTCTCTTTGCTGAACGCCGTCTCCATGTAACATGCTTTGATGTACCTATAAAGATGTCGCGCACTTGTTGCAGAGATAGTTGCAAGTTTCTTTTCTATATTGAGAGTATGCATAGCATCTCATGTTGCTGTGTCTTTTGAAGTGTTTCTGCTGACATGCGATAGTTGGTTAGTCGTCGCTGCGATGGGGGTGTATCTATTATCATCAGCTCATCAATTGCTCTATGACGTCACTTCTCACCGATGATCAATCTGATTGGCTAGAAGTGGGGTCCAAAACTGGGGTCTAGCCTTGTTTTTCTCTGTGTGTTGACCCTGTTGGAAAAATATAGAAGAAGGGCCACCCATTTTGTTAACAATTCCGCTGATTCCCAATTTCTTCAGATCTCACTTTTGCTCTGTCATCGACACACTTCCATCGGCCAGCCCACACAGCCCACCCAGACACGGCCAAGCCCACGCAAGGGACCGCGTGTTGTCAAGCTACCAGCCAAATCAATCGCTCTTGGAATCTCCTGGACTGTTGCTGATGTCGCAAATACACAGTAGTCGAAATATACCGATCGAGACACCATGGTCAAGCACACTCGTCAAATGCTGACTACATTACAATACCTCCTTGACCTTTGATGCCATATCTCTAGGTCAGCGTGAATCTTTAGTCGCGCAGTACAGCTCAGCACAATTTCGACGACCAAAATTGCGTGCCCCGCCCGAAGCCGAATCGCGTGTACTTTTTTGCTTGAACCGCCGAAGTAAAAGCCACAGCCCCTGGCCGGATGTAGGGTGTGGACCACGATACAAGCCGTTCATCATCCACCTCAATCCTCGTGTTGAAGTTTCACTTCGAGAGTGTCCCGCGTGCCGATTATGGTCGTGAGTCGTATGGTTCGACACTTACATGACCACCTGACCTGTCCATCAACCTCGGAGGATGGATGCTATGCGATCACAATCCTCGAATGTGTTCTGATTTATCGGCAATCACGTCCAAGGTATTTCTCATGTGCTGTTACACTTATAAAATGGCTGGTGACTCGAAATTTACTGGAGGCCAGCACAAGTTTGTTCCACGATACATTGGCGTGTCACAATTTTGCCGTTTGTTTGAGATGTGGGAACACACCATGATGTGGACACGACTACCCGCCAACCAGATTGATGACGACCCTGGGTTAGGCACTGCAGATTTCACGGTAACACCTCACAGCAAGGTCCAGAGGGGCATAGTCTTCGGGCATCGGGCAATGAACGCTGTTCGTACTGATCATTCAACGGTCCAGGTATGACGGCACCAAGAACGAATCCTCTCCCAAAATAATCATGGCCATCGGGTTTCATCAGCTGCGTTCCGCAACAAGAACAGCAGAGTATGACGGAACCGCACATGTCGTCAGAGGACGCTATTCGAGTCTCTTATTTCGAAGTCTCCTCACTGATAGCAGGGGATGGTATCGTCTCAAACAGGGCACAACGACTCATGGCACCTAGGGATCGAGATGTCCGAGAATCAGCTCATTTCCAGCACTAGCTACCTCTTAGGGCAGCTAGGCGGCGAGCCGCAATTTCCACTCGTCTCCTTAACATCTTCGAATCGAGATTTGGTGGAGATGTGTTAAGACGTGACTGGCTGGTGGCTGTGCCGTTTCGTCCGGTACCCATCATACCGCAACTACCGACTACTCAGTCAGCATGTACCGATCCATGACTATGGCTTGAGCAGAACCCCTGCCTGCAAGGCCTCGGTGACAGCTGCAAGACACAGCTTTGATTAATATGAACTAGACCCAGAGCTTAGGGCCTAGGTTTTTCCCACATTGTACGTAGGGCAGGTAAGCTGAACTGCTGAGGGCCTTTGGGTGGGCACCTTTTAACCGAGCGACCCCTGGGGTATCTGTAGAGTCATTCCATGGGGCTGCGCGGGTGACCCTGTAGATCGCTTCTGGGCGACTTGCATCGATCGAGATTTACGACAATGCGGAGCGCTCGAAAGCATCTCTTGCGGCCCGTTGTGGTTACAAGTCAATCTACTATATATGTATTACGGACATACCGTTCGCGGGTGTGTGTGGGTCTTCGGTCGTTGCAATGCCGTCCTGTCGCCCGTTGGATCGGAGGACAGACATCCGGAGGAAAACCACTTGATATGCGCCTTTCCTCGTGCCGACCGTCTGGGTATAGTGCTTCTTCACGACGACTGGGTCTTCGATTCGTCCAAAAGAAATTCTAGAACACTCAAATTGGCGGACTAGGCACGCAGAGCGGGAGCTAAAAGAGCCTCACCTTGTCTGGACCAGAAAGCAAATGGAGCGTGGCCTATCCCTGCATTTATTACTAACAGGATGTATCTACTGTGCCACGATCGGGGTAACAAAGCTAAAGGTCGAGATCGGTGCGGAAGAAGCTGATGGTCACCGTTGCCTCCCACAAAGATCGCGCTTGTCGGGAGCCCCGGCGTCTGTATGCCCGGACCGGCCGAAACCAGTTAGGCGAGTTTAGTGCACAAAACCTCGACATTTGTTGGCATTGCATCGCCTGCAATTTGCTCCGCATGTAGGAAGGCTTCCCGAAAAGGGCCATTTCTTCAAACATATATATATCCGGTCATGTCTGCACGTATCACAAACCGAGAGCTGCGCCGGTCCGGATATATAGCAATGCGAACGCGCATTACGCATGCCAGCCAGCATGCCAGCGCAATTGCCTTAGAGAGGAACGACACACGTGGTGAATCGTGATGAGGAATGTTGACTGCGCTTATCTAGATCTCCGAAACTCATATAGCGCTTACACGCACCGATGAGATTGTTTACAAGGGAACCGGAAACATTTCCTGCATCTTGATCCGGGACGCAATCGGCCATTGAAAAAGTATCGCGGGTAATGGTTTGCTGTCACCAGTACCTGTTTCACATGATGGGCCTAGCGGGCGCGGCCGCAACCCGACGCCACGTTGAAAGGGGCCCCGCGAGCATCTGGCGTATGGTTCCGCATCGGTGGATAGGCTCCGGTCAGGCGGCTCGACGTAGCAACGAGTGACAGCCTACCCTTTTGACAGGCATAGACCGGGCATAGACCGAGCCTAGCAGCTAGGACTGACTTTCTTCCCAACGTCCCTCACAAAAAAAAAAAAGGCATGGCCGTTGACGGCTTGAACTCCGCTTAGAAGCTTTAGAAGCGCAAATTGTGCAAATCGTGGCCCTAGGTGATGCTTTTGCGGGATTGTCGCGTCGAAGGCTTGAGCCGCGGGCTGGATCCTTGGCTGGAGTATATTTGGACTTGAAATTCAGGCGCGACAGGAGCCTTCTCCTGATGAGCACGCGACAAATGCAATGTTTGTGCCAAGGAGCGCAGGATGCCATACACTTTGTGTTGATGGGCACCCTTCCTTCTCCTATGCATGTCGCGCATTTTCCCAAGTTCATTGATATAGACTTCGCGATTGACTTCATTCGGGCTTATAGTCGCGCCGTCTATCTTCCAGAGGCAGCAAATGAGTGCACTGATGTTGATAGGAATATGACCTGCTGGCCTGTCAGAATCTCTGAATAGGCGTCTACCTGAGGAAATAAGGCAACCACTTCCACCACAGCAATAAGGATGCCGTTGCCCACCGCGATTAACCTGGTCGTATGAAAATGTTGGGTGCGTGGAGAGACAGCACCGCGCTCGGCCTACATGTCCAGCTGCAGTTCCTTGGTATTTTTTATTTTTTTTTCGCGGTGTTCTTTGTGAACTCGTTTAAATACCTCGATCTGCTCGATTGCCCTGGACTTGGCCGTAAGCGTGGCGTGCCTGAAGCCAGTCTCTGGCCTTTGTTCGGGCCAACGGCTGCGCATGGGAGAATGTTTGCATTGCCAGCGTCGCTTATGTCAACTACCGGGCAGTCAGTCTATGGGAAAGACGGAGAGAGGGGGCCCCGGGACTGTTGCGCGGTCTTTTCTCGATCGAGTGATCGTGCAGACGACGACAAGGGGCTCTTGCCTCGCGCTTTAAGGAGTACCCACAAGACCTTCTCGACGGCCATGAGAGTTGTTTTTCTTTCTCGTTCCAGCACTGGAACCGTGCTTCGTCCGAATTTCGCGGCTGCGGCTGACGCTGAGGTGCTCCCGGTAGTCAGGCCAGCGCCGGTGTTTGCGATCACGTCGCCGGTAATACGTTCCATCGGCTGTCTAACCCACCTTCTTTTGTAAGCGGTTATTGTCTGCTCTCATTGGCCTGATGTCTTTTGGGCAGCCACGGGCTGCCATATATACCGCGGAGTGTGCCGATAATGCTGCCTCTTTGTTCTTGTTTTGAGCTCCTGTCCTAGTACGGCTCGCGCGTCTGGTGGCTCGCGATACGAGCTGGTAAAAGGTCGTTGTGATTCTCAGCATTCATGTCGCTAGCGACAAACCTAATAATTGTAGTGATCTTGGAGCCCAAGGCTATCGTTTTCCGTTGTTCGACCAAGGCTCGCGCATCTGATTAGGCATTTGGGGAATAGGAGCGGTCATGCTTATCGGACCAGGCTTCTATCCCATACCAAAACATCCGTGGGACCATGCCTCAATACAAATTATCACCAGAGAGACCGCAAAATACGGCATGAACTGCTGACTGGCTCGCTTCATGCGTGCATGCGGATTTGATTCGGTTCAGGCTCGTTAGGGTTCTAGGCATAAGGGCAGGCTCGGTCTCTGGTTTGGACTAGGCGGCTCTGGAGGGTTGGTTGTAAAATCACGCTTGTCCATAGGCTTGGACGGCGTCACCGTCCATGGGCGACATTGACTTATGGTCATCACGATCCTTGCAGGATGTCCCCTTCGCGGGCGTCCACGTTCTCGCTCTTGGCTTGCACATGTCTCCGTTAGACCGTACATGACAGCACTGCAGGGGCCGTGATGACCGAACGAATCGAAGACTGACCTAGTTTCGTTCGGATAATTCATCGTTCAGGGCATTGTGGCGCCACTACTATGACCCGCCACCATTGTGAAGGAGATCACCACGAACAATTCGGATCAGGCTTGATCTTTGATCAACTGGAGTATTGATCAGCACACTCACGTGTATACGAACTACCCAAAATGATACTCTCATCACTCCATGGATTCTAGTTCGATCGTGCTCAAGCTGCTTGGGCCTTGTATCAAGTCTCAGAATATATCTCTCAGTGACGATTTTCCTTCTTATTCGGGCTCAAAGACTCCCATCGCGTGATCTAAGAAATTTGATGTGTCCTGGCCACCAAGCCAAAAGTCCAAACTCCTAAGTTCGTGTCTTGTCGTCCAAGGCGCCACGTAGACAGTTTTGAGTTGTGATGGAACTTTTTGCATAGGTACGAGATCAATGATCTAAATGATGTGAAAACCCACAATAATAACTTCCGGCAGAACACAGGACTTCTCCCAAAGTCACGGGTTATCTAGATGGTCAGACTTGAGCGAAAAGGCCGACGTGGCATAGGTATCGGGTTTGTAGCATTTCCATATGGTGTCCAAAACTGCAAGTGAAGGAAAATCGCCAGATTTTCGTGAGTTACTAGACATGTCGTTAACGCAAGGCTGTTCAGCCTTGCCGACGTTGAATGGGTTAGGGTTGGAGCTTAAGTCAATTACTTTTCCAGGGCTACCCGGCCAGCAATGTACCCCACCACCAAGGCAAGCGAATACTGGAAAGCTCACGTCCTGTCGCAACACAATTTCCCCCCTTGCACAACAGCACCAGACCAAGCTGGCACAGTCGCAAACATGGCTACCAAGGGCAAGAATGTTGCAATCGGGTAAGAAATTACCAGGGGAAAGCTCGAGGATGTCACATACTGATAGAAGCTGCACTCACCAGCAAAGATGCGCCCACTAACCCACGAGGTATACCGTACGCGCCTTTCGTCGACAAGGTTGAGGACTACGTCACGACGCGCGCCGAGGTCGAGTCAACGATGAACAAATTCCAGGAAATGATTGCGTGAGTCGTGTTGCTGGGTTGGTTCCGAATCAAGAGGGATCTGAGGATTGCAAGTGTGTGCGCCGAAGCAGATGTCGAACTACGTGTCTACGAGGCCTACCATGGATCACAATCTCTGCCTTGATCACCTTTCGCCGAACACTTCAGTCAGGAGCATAGGAACGGATGTTGACAAGCGACCGTGGACCAGGAAATACCAGTTTATGGAGACCTCGATGCAGCGCAAGGCGGCAGGTCTCAGAGAAAAGATACCGGACATACAAAAGACACTCGACACTGTCCGATTTCTGAAGACAAGAACGGTACGGCTGCCCTGAATACATGCATCTTGGGAGCGTGAGGAAGCAATCAGAGGCTGAAATGGAAATAGGACGAGTCGGAGCCCATCGAGACGACCTTCGAGCTGAACGACACACTATTTGCGAAGGCTGAGGTGCCACCAACAGATGAGGTATACATATGGCTTGGTGCAAACACGATGTTGGCATACCCCACAGATGAAGCTGAGACGCTATTGATTGGGAGACTGGGCGATGCGAAGAAGAGCTTAGAAAACTGCGAGGAGGACCTCGAGTTCTTGCGGGAACAGATTACGGTATGTCACTGCTGGAGGGGCCTATCTCGGGTTCGTGTTGCTAATATTATCCCAGACTATGGAGGTTGCGGTCGCTAGAGTATACAACTGGGATGTTGTCCAGAAGCGTAAGGAGAAGGGTGAAGGTGAAGCCAATGGTAAGGACCAGGAAAAGGCCAAGTCTGGGGGCGGTTGAGACAGTCTTAAGAGATTGGACCCCTGACACAGAAACTGATCCGACTTGGACCGTGACGGACACTTTTCATAAAAATGGACGCCTCAACACGGCTGGCGAAATAAAAGCCACGGGCCCCCTTCGAGGTCTACAACGACGAGCCCTCCCAGGTAGTGAGGGACAGGCGGCCATGCTGACCGAGTCAGAAGAAGATTGGAGTAGACTACAGAAAAGAGGGTCTCAAGCCAGTCCTTTTACTCTAGCCTCGTCCCAGGACTCTTCACATCTCGGCCGACGAGCATAAAATTTGACGTCATCTTCCGTCTACCTGCTGATGCACTTATTTCACAGCGCAAGACATGTCCTACTGTGCCCAGGAACAATGCAGTGTGCAGCCAACTCGGATGTAATGGCAGATGAGGTCCTGCTGTCAGTCCATAATCGTGACCGGTGAAACGTCTCAGCTGACGGTGATTTCGTACACCGTATAGATGGCCCATACAGAGTCGAAGATGCTTGAAATACCCTCGTTGTCGCATGTGCCACATTCCAAGACCCTGAATGGGCAAAACCTGGGGAAGTGGTGGTCATGAACGCTGGTGAGGTGTAGCCTAGATCAGACCCGGGTCTACTGAAAATGCACTACTACGTAGGATTTATAACGAATTGCAGTCATGTTTTAGGGACGAGAGGGGTCTGAAGCGTGGGGTGCTGCGGACTAGCCGACGACCCCACCCAGGGCAGTCAATCCTGTCTGCGTGGCAACCGGCACGGCCAGGTATGACGAAGGCAACATTTGGCACTCAAGCCTTGCCCCCACCATACTAAACAACACGGGCCACATCGAATCAAATAAGGAGCCAACCTCGTAGGCGTGCTGTGTTTCCCCGTCTCCACCAAGCGACCCCTGGTGATCTTTTTAGGACAACTGTGTCTATCTGGACCCCTTTCGACAACTTTCTACAGCAAATTCCTGTTCTCTCCAGCTCTGTTTCCAGTGTAGCAGCCAACTTCATCTTTTTTAATTTTTAAGTCTCACCTCCGTTCGCCCTACGCCTCACTCCTTTGCTTTCTCTCCGTCCCACTTGTTTCCACGAGACCTCCTTCACCATGGCTGCCCCTACCAACACCGCAGAGCTCGACCCCAAGTACGACGACTATGACTTCCCAACCGTCGCCCCCGTCAAGCAGGATGGCCACCCGGGCCACTTGACGCCTGAACAGATCGAGAAGGTCAAGCAGCTGCGGACATCGCTCGAGTCAAAGGGCTACACCGACCGTCTGGACACTCTCACGCTGGTACGTTGTTCTTCGAGACGAGCACTCGAGACAAATGGCATGTTTGAAATGGCGTATGGCTAACCATAATATCTACAGCTGCGGTTCCTGCGTGCGCGCAAGTTCGATCTTGCTGCTACCGAGGCAATGTGAGCACTGCTCCCCCCCCCCACCTTCCTTTTCAAAAGAAACAGACAAGGACAGCTGTGATCTGCGCATGAACAATGAGGAGTGAGAGAACGGATTGTTGACGCCCTTTCCCGCAGGTTCGTTGCTGCAGAGCAATGGCGGAAGGAGACTAAGCTGGACGAGCTTCTGCCCACTTGGGAGTATCCCGAGAAGGAGAAGATATTCGAGTACTACCCTCAGTACTACCACAAGACTGACAAGGTACATTTCTTGCCACCGTGGACCGAGCATGTCTCGCAACTGGAGGAGCACATGTCTTGAATGTTACAATCGTTAACACCATCTTACAGGACGGTCGACCAGTGTACATCGAGCAGCTCGGCAAGGTCGACCTCAACGCTATGAACAAGATCACCACGGGAGATCGTATGCTGACCAATCTGGCTGTCGAGTACGAGCGAGTTGCCGACCCTCGTCTGCCCGCCTGCTCGCGCAAGTCGGGCCACCTCCTCGAGACGTGCTGCACAATCATGGACCTCAAGGGCGTCGGCCTGGGCAAGGCCCCCTCCGTGTACGGCTACCTCAAGTCGGCCTCCAACATGAGCCAGAACTACTACCCCGAGCGCCTCGGCAAGTTGTACGTCATCAACGCACCCTGGGGCTTCTCCACCATCTGGTCCGTCGTCAAGGGCTGGATCGACCCTGTCACCGTGAGCAAGATCAACATCCTCGGCAGCGGCTATCAGAAGGAGCTGCTCGCTCAGGTCCCCGCCGAGAGCCTGCCCAAGGCCTTTGGTGGATCGTGCGAGTGCCCCGGCGGCTGCATGTTCAGCGACATGGGCCCATGGAAGGAGGCCGAGTATGCCAAGCCGGCCAAGTGGGAGAAGAAGGCTGGTGCGCCCGCTGCGGCGGACAACACTATCGAGACCAAGAAGGACGACAATGCGCCTGCGCCTGCGGCACAGGAAGCCCAGGCTCCTGTCGTTGCGGAAGAGGCCAAGGCTGAGGCTCCTACTGCGGCATAGACAAAGTGCTTTTTGTTGGGGATGTTTGAGGGGTGTTGAGGTGTAAGGCGGCAACAAGTAAGGGGCTTATTGAGCTATGGGAGGGTCAGGCGTAGTTTTCATAGAGAGACACATGGCAAAAACCTGATGCGGCAGGCGGTACGCCACATATACAGGGTGCCCTACATCATCAAAGAATATTTCCTGGAATACAAGGGAGTTGAAAATGGCCGAACCTAGCCCGGGAACTGCATTATCTTCCTTATTCAGACCCGGAAGGGCCGTAGTCAACTCCCTCGCGTCCTATGCCCTACAACGACATTGTCAGCCGTGCCTCACGCTCAGACGACCCGTCTGCGATGCAAAGATGCACGAGGTGCATTTCAATGGAACGGTCTACGAACCATAACTTTGTACAATATGCTCCGCGTAGGCTGTTACTAAGCAGGTTGTGCCTCGAGACGCATTATTGCCCTGTATGTTGCACCTCCATCACCGTCATCAACGCTTGTCCCCCGCCCTGGTATCATTCCAAATGTAGAAGCCCATTCATTACCTAGCCCACCAACGCCCCCCCTGCCAAAGAAAAACGCCCACCGATGCCCTCAAGATTGCAAGAATTTCCAAAGAAAGGGCTTTGCCCCCACTCCCTCATCGCTCGGTGACCACATACTCCCCCGCAATCCGCGCCCTCTCCATCCTCGCCACAGTAGCAGGCATCTCCCTTTTCAACCGCCCTAACGTCTCCACCACGCCTCTATACCCCTTCTCAACATCGTCCCGCCGTTCTACTTGCCCCAGCCCTTCCAACAACACCCTCTTGTCACCCTTGTCCTTCTTCTTCTTCTTGTTCTTGTTGCTGTTTTTCTTACCTCCTTCTTGTTCCTCTGCCTCGTCGTCCTCCTCCTTCTCCTCGTCTTCCTTGCTCACGCTCGCCTTGGCCGCCTCAAACAACTCCTGATCGCCCTGCAAGCCCGCCCAAAACGTCTCGGCATACTGTTTCGCCGTCGCGGCGGGAACGGTCTTTTTAAGCGTGGCGATCTCGCGCATGAGGTCCTCTTCTTCGCGCGCGAGCTCCTCGACGCGGGCGCGTTTGCGCGCATCAAAGGGCTCGAATTGGATAATTTCTTCGGGTTCGGTGGGAACGGCGGTGGCAGCGTGAGTGGTGTTGGGGGAGGCCAGGTAGACGGCGGGGAAGGTTTTTGCGTCCAGGTCGAAGCCGTTGATGCAGAGGTTGGGCGCGGCTAGCGTGAAGGTTTGGGAGATGTACTGTTTTTTTTCTATTTTAGTGTCACGGTGTTTTCAAGTTAAAGAACGTGTGAGTCCTATACACACACACGTTCTTTAACTTGAACGCATATAAGAAGAAATGAAACATACCTCATCTACCATCTGCTCAATGCGCACGCGCAGCTCGTCTCCTCCTGCATCATCGCCCGCGACGGGTGGGAATGCCTCGCTTAGGTGCTCTGCCGCAGCGCGGCGTACGTTGGTGATGAGGTAGGTCAAGTCCTCTGGGGACTGAAGTTCGATCTTGCGGTGTGCACCGTCCATGGTGGTGGTAGTCGTGGTGCTGTTGTTGTTGTTGTTGTTGTTGTTTGATTGTGCTGCTGAAGAAGAGGTTGGGGGCCCAGTGGAAGATTGGTTTTTGGAGGAGCGCCGTCGAGCTGGTCTGTTCATTGCAGCAACTAGGTGTGCAGGGTTCGAATTGGGAGCGGGAAAAGCATGTCTCAGCTTATTATGGCAATTATTATGTGTATTTTGCTATTGTTCTAGGCGGGGATGCCGTAAAGACAATATACGTTCACTCGCCGTCCCTCGACGTCTTGAATATTTTCGTACTTTGGGGTGTTGAAATTCGAAGCGCGTCTTGAATTGGGGCACCCGCGTCGTGGTTAGGTACACTATGTAGCATTGGCCCGTGCTCGGTAACTGACCCAGGCTCTCTCCGAAACTCGGGGCGGGGACCCCCATGTAATCGGGCGCTTCGCTTATCAGCGGGACACTTCTCCGGAAGTGGTTGCAGCAACAAGGCAATGGGTTAGGTAGGTACAAGTATCTAGGTAGGCAGGTATGCAATTTGAGTTGCCAAGAGTCAGTGTAAGCGGCAGCTAATCCCAGGTACTTGTCTGCCTCAGCTCTCTTTTCAAGGTTTGACGAAAAAGTTAAATACCTTGTGCATCGGACCTGTACCTCCGGTGTTCGCCATGCGCTCTCGATCGTCTCTGGTGATGAAAGAAAGTGGACGTCGTTCAGAACCCCAAAGAATCTCATCTAGTATCAGAGACCATTCATGGTGGCTACAGTTTATCAAATAGTCACGGAAACGGTGCCAGGAAGACATTGCAAGTAGAGTCCTTATTGCGTGAAAGGGGTGAGTCAACACACTACTCTAGGCCGTCCAACATCCGTAAGAAAGTCCAATCCATGTGGTCCCCCTCTTATCAGTGTGTTTACCAATGCCCAAGAAAAGAAAGCCCTATCCAGAAGCGAGACCATAGTAAAATGCCGAATCAAATTAAGGAAACAAAAAAGGGAAAACGCCCTGCCGAGTCCTCGCCGTGGGGGAATTAGAAATCATGGTACCACAAGACTCCCAGTGTCTCGAAAATACAACCCCTTGGTTCCATGTGCTGTGCTGTGATATCGTTGGTGTATGTGCGCCGGCCGTCGTCCATGCATATGATGTTGTGTAGTGAGTCGTCATTGCTTGTTGCACGAGGGGACAAATCGTGGTAGAGTCAAACAATCTGCCCAATGCGCCCAATGAGAAAATGGGAGAATGAAAAGATAAAAACCGGAAACCAAAGCATAGAAACAAGTGTCGCGAGAAGTTCCATTCTAGAGCCGTTGAGAGAGAAGGTATTCGACTTGGTGCCGGAGTGAGCAATTCCTCTATGGTCTAAGCGTCCTCGGACAGCCATTTGCGGCACTCCTCCTCGGTCACGATGATGTCCACAACGGGCTCTCGTCGATTCTGGAGGGGCTCGAAGTCAACCTCGACGTAGGATGGGAGGAACATTTCGGGGTTCCAGGCGAAGCCTTGGCCTGCAGCGACGTAGGAGATCTGAAAGTAGACAGTGGTCAGCTGTACGGTTCGTTGAGATCAATCATGGACGTTGGTTCGATCAGGACTCACCAGTCGAGGCGGGCCTTCTGGGTCACCAATGTTGACAGTGCGGGCTTCGGAGTGTGAGAGGGCGGAGCCTACATGACGCATGTCAGCGAGAGTGGTCAATGTACCATATGCACACTGTCCAAGATGGCAGGAGACGAGGCTGGGACCGTTGGAAGGGGAGGACATACTAAGAAGGCTTGGTCGGCGTTCATGGATAGCTTTCCTCTTTTGAGCCGACTTCGAGGTAGAGTCAGACGAAGACGGCGTCTGCGGAGAGCTCGAGTAGGTCGAAGACGAGGAGCTTGCTGGGCTCTGGGCCTTGGCAGAGCGCTGCCTGGTCTCGTAGACCTTGGCCGGGATTATCTCGATAGACGCAGACGTCGACATGTTTGGAATGGCGTTCAAAGCTGTCGGAAGAGAGGAGAGGTGGTAGAAGATGGACTACCAATTGTTGATGGGAGTAGGTGGCGGTCGGGCGTGAAGAAGGCCCAGCATCAAGGAGGACGAGGACAGGATGACGACAGGCGTCGGGGTGAACAGAACAGGAGCCTCGTGAGAGGAGTGATGAACGACAGGATGGTGGAAGGGTTATTACAAGTGAGGCTCCGGGAGTTGTTGAACAGCGCAAGGTTCGGAAAGTAAAGTGTCAAACTATACCATCAAACACAGCCTAGAATGGGAAAAGAGATGGACGGGGTTGAGGTGGAAAGACTCCAAGTAAGTTGTAAGAGACAAAAGCAGCAGGCAATGATTCGACCGGACGAGGCAGCGGGTGACTTGGGGTTGTGACTGCATATGATGATGATGCATGGGCTGTTGTTAGTGGACCTCTTTGCGGGCCTGTGTCTTGGAGTATCGACACATACAACAGACGGCGATGAGGTACTTGGCTGAGCAGATAACTTGGAGTGAACCCCACGTTTCTGCTATCTCGGGCTGGACCCCTAACCACTTAAACTTTAGGTGCCGACCTAAGTACTTACATGACAGCTCTGTCAACGCACAGTAATTGCTGTTCTATTTTCTAGTCACTTCACGAAATAGAAGACCATGGAGTAAAGCGTATTCAGTACATGACGACCCATAACAAGTCCAGAAGGTCAAGTCTCCCTACCTTGATGCGTTCCACATATTCCCCGTACCTGCCTACCCACTTACTAGGTAGGCACTGTACCTAGATAGGCAGAAACGCGGGGTCCTCTTGGGGGGGGGGGCTGGGCCTGGGCCTGAAAAGTCCCGGCCGCCAACAAGAACATGGCCAAAGTCCGGACGGTTTATACCAGGTAGGCGTCTATGGAGCAAAGGAGGCAATGTACGGATTGCCCTAGTGTAATAAGGCACGTACCAGACGGCAAAATACCCAACTGCCATGCGCCTGCATCTGCAGTGGCCCAGTTCTTCAGCTTCGGTACTGCAATGCCACTTCACATCATACAGCAGCATGGAATCCCTGGATTCACTCAAAACCAACCAAATGACACCATACTGTGTAGCCAGGAAGCCCAGGGTGGTTGGGCCTGCACATGCTGCCGTCCAGTCAAGTCTCAATAGCAGGTTAATAGTGGGGAACAGCCCCTTCCAGACGAGTGGCATCTTCCAATGGCCTTCCAGACAGGCCACAATAAGCAATTCTAAGGTACAACTGCTGGGTATGGTGAGCGTGGCAGCACCAGCTGTTGTTGAGGACCGTGCGAAGTGCAGTCTGGCCAAATTATACGGCCGCCGAGAAAATCACTGAACTCGGCCCGAGAGATGTTCACTGAGCAAATGGGAGCACAGACCAAGTACGGCACTTAGTCAGCACGAGGCTGGAGACCTGTTGCGTCGACGTTCGCATGCCTGGAGCTGTCCCATGCAGCTGCCGTGAACAACATCGCCGACGTCCATCATTTCCACCTTTCAACCCGCCGCCATCTCCCGACTACGTCAACTTTCTCCAAGTCGTCTTCCTTTCGCCCTCGACTTTCAATCTTGAACTTTGAATCTTCCATCATCACCCTTTCCGTTAATCACCTGCAACATCGCCACAATGGGTGACGTTCTGGTAGAAACCGCAGCCAACCACATTCCAGCTACCAAGAAGTCCGCGCCTTCGACGATACCCAGCATCGAGAACTTCGAGGGAATCGGCACAGATACCGGCGATGAGTACGCATCATTGAAGAAGCTGCAGCGTCAGTTGGAATACATCCAACTGCAAGAGGAGTACATCAAGGATGAGCAGCGGAGTCTAAAGCGGGAGCTGGTTCGCGCCCAGGAGGAGATCAAGAGGATCCAGAGCGTGCCGCTGGTCATCGGTCAATTCATGGAGGCCATCGATCAAAAGTACGTTCTTTTCATTGCCTTTTGCTTGCCAACATAGAATAGTAGTCGTCTAACCCGCTTCGAACAGCACCGGCATAGTGCAATCGTCTACCGGCTCCAACTACGTCGTTCGCATCTTGTCCACTCTCGACCGCGAGCTCCTCAAGCCCTCATCTTCTGTCGCACTTCACCGCCACTCCAATGCCCTTGTCGACATTCTGCCTCCCGAGGCCGACTCATCCATTGCCATGCTTGGCGCCGACGAGAAGCCCGATGTGACTTATGCCGATGTTGGTGGTTTGGACATGCAAAAGCAGGAGATCCGAGAGGCCGTAGAGCTGCCTCTAACACAGTTCGACCTCTACAAGCAGATTGGTATCGATCCTCCACGCGGCGTGCTGCTCTACGGCCCACCCGGAACCGGCAAGACGATGTTGGTCAAGGCCGTGGCAAACAGCACAACGGCAAACTTCATTCGAGTGGTGGGATCCGAGTTTGTGCAAAAGTATCTGGGTGAGGGTCCTCGTATGGTGCGAGATGTGTTCCGTATGGCAAGGGAGAACTCGCCAGCTATCATTTTCATCGACGAGATCGACGCCATCGCCACCAAGCGTTTCGATGCTCAGACTGGCGCGGATCGTGAGGTTCAGCGTATTCTGCTGGAACTGCTCAACCAAATGGACGGTTTCGACCAGACCGCTAACGTCAAGGTCATAATGGCGACGAATCGGGCCGACACTCTCGACCCTGCCCTGTTGCGACCTGGGCGTCTGGACCGCAAGATTGAATTCCCGAACCTACGCGACCGTCGTGAGCGTCGCTTAATTTTCACGACCATTGCTTCGAAGATGAGCATGGCTCCTGAGGTGGACCTTGACTCGTTGATTGTGCGCAACGACCCCTTGAGTGGTGCTATCATTGCTGCGATCATGCAGGAGGCTGGTCTGCGTGCTGTGAGGAAGAACAGGTACAACATCATCCAGAGCGATTTGGAGGACGCATATTCCAGCCAGGTGAAGGGTTCCACCGAAGACAACAAGTTTGACTTCTACAAGTAAGCTTGTTCTGCTTGTGGTGACAATTGCACCTCAACGATAAGCAAGCTTTGAGGTATTGGCCGAGGGAGGATAGAGGATGGCATGGCATGGCCAGCTGAGCAGGCTGGGAATTTGACGATTTACGGTGTGGCCTTGATAGACCGTCACTCCCTCAGTGTACAATACAACAGCATTTGACGACCAAGCAATGGCAACCAATAATGTCGAGAATTTATGACTTTGCCCTAAAGTCATCTCAGGATGCCGGAGACAGCCTAAAGTCTTCACACGGTCATGGCTATTTTTATTTGATGGACCTCTGAGCCAGGTTGGCCGAGTTGGGATTGCCATCTCGGCAGCCATTTCGTCACAGATTCCAGCCCACCGTCTCTTTCGCAACCAGCTCTTCACACTACATCCATTTTATCGACTCTCTAACTTGATCAATAATCCCTTTCAGGACCATTAACCTCTTGAGGAAAAGCAGAGGTTGTTAGTCAGTTCCTAGTCTCCGTGCGCCTTGCAAGCCTCACAGATGAAGCTACAGGCTGACAGCTGTCATCGGTCCTCCAGCTACGAGTGGTGTAGCTTCGCCTTGCATGTGACAGAACACAAACTGAATAATTGTGCTGATAGCCCCGATCGTTTAGAAAACCGCAGAAATGTACCCATCCCACATCCTTCTTTGAAATGGGCTGTCTTTCTTTATCTCGATTCTGTCGACTACGTGCTCGGCGGTCTACTCGCGTCACGGACATCACCGTTCCCAAGATGGCCGCACCCAACCCCCATCTCGATGGCCAAGTCTTGCCTGTGCAGACGACCGCTGTTGAAAAAGAAAGCCCCGATCTTGGAATCCTCGAGACTTTTCCTCCCGAGGTTCGACTTATGATTTACAGGGAGTTCTTTTCCAACTCGAACCCAACTGCCCACGTCAAAACCGAATATGAGACAGGAAGCGATCCCGAAAAGGCTGTGATCCAGATAATCTGTCACGGGCATGAGATTCTCTATACGAGCAAAACGATCTGCAAAGAAGCCTCTGAGGAGTTCTGGCCATATGTAACCACCATCTCAGCTTCAAGGACCATTCCAGGCCCCTCGTCCAGCGAAACCGCGACTGCCACTGCTGTTGTTGAAGGTAGACCTATCGAATCACTCCCCGTAAGTCTCGCCGTTCTCGTCAACGCTCTGCCCAGCCTCGCCAAGGCCCACGTCCTCCACCTACGAAACGTCGCCCTTCCGGCCCACGGAGCCACCACCCTCCTAGCTGAGTTCCCAAAGCTCGAGACCTTGGAATTCAACGTGTACCGCGATGGCTTCGTCTACCAACCGAAATGGAACCTTCGAAGCCAAGACGCGATCATGAAGCACGGCGTTCACAACGACTTCAACGTCTACCCTGAGCTGGCCACCCCGCAGGAGTGGCTGAAGCTCCGTCACGGCATTGACGTTGTGGACGACCCGGCCATGGGCAAGATCCGCTTCTTGAAGAGGGCGATTGAAAAGAGAAGACCGTACTTTGGCATTTGGTCGAATATCTTCCCCCCAGCTGGGCCTGCCAACCTGGGAGGGGGAATGGCAGGAGACGACGCCGCAGTGCTTTCCGAGGGCTCTCCTCCACTGGCGGTATGTGACCACACGCCTTGCGGACTGATACTGATGCTTACGATTTAAGCTGCTATGACTTTGCTGTTGACGATGTAAACCATGCCTTGGGGAGGGGGTTTGTAAACCAATATTCGCCCGTTGCTCTTTGCCCCCCCCCCCGAAGCTCCTGTTTTAACGCACAGCCTTCTTGAAAGATCCATCGACTTATCAGATATGCTGACTAGCGGAGGTATATTGATAGAATGCTTTCCTCGACTTCACCATTGGCAAGTCCTATGCCAGAGATCCCACCCTCCCCGACGAAGATGGATTTCAGCTTGTAATGAGCTGGGAGGAACCAAAACCAAGTGCGTCGAGTACTGAGGGTTCTGAGGCATCGACAGCACCCGAATTCTAGGTTCATTTGACAGCAAATTCAGCATGCACCAACTCCTGCTCCGCCTATCCAACTTCGACACAGACCGTTGTTGCCCCCGGGGCCGCTGTCCGAGATTTGGGATCTACCTTGGTAAGATGTTGTCGCAGCATAGGGAAAAGGGAGTCGGGAGGCTATTTGAGGTCATACACGTACGTGATGTCTCTGGACGGAGTCAGGAGTTTCGCATGCCAGGAACGGCAATGGTATATTATTATCAACATCCATAATTCATAATGAGGCGTCTTGGACAACGCCAAATCCTGAGGTATCCTTGCGCGTTTGGCCAGCAGGCGGTTACTTGATAAGTTTGATAAATAGTTCGATACCGAACTCGGGCATGTGTATATTTTCGAGATACATCAATTCTATAATGCTTAGTGTTGATGTACATCGTACGACTCTAGACTCGGGTGCATGAGGTCTGTCTTTGAAGATGGCAAGTCCTGCAGGAGAAACTTCCAACCGGAATGAACTAGGACACTACACAATGTTCGTTGGCAGTGCTGTCAGCCACGTAGAGTATAAGGATTGGCTGGGGCAATTGAATCCGACCAAAACATTTGCCTCTCGAACCGACAGGGAGGAGGAAGCAGATTCCTTAGTTCAGCGTCAGTCTAGAAATAGCAAGGACACAGCGCAACGCGTTTCACACATCGACAGCTCCCAGGGGTAGGAAAAAAATTAGAAACGTATTGAAGAGACAGGAAGACAACAAAAAGTACCATAGCGGCCGCAGGGTCTCACGTTCAGGATGGGCGAAGGAAGCGCCTTGTGGGGGCGTGTCCCGCCTTACGAGAAGGGAGCGTGCCGTAAAGCCGGAACTCTTGCTGAAGAGGCCCGAGGCACAAATGAGATCGCACATCAGGCTACATATGAACTGGATTTAATAAATAAATAAAATAAAATAAAAATTCTCGCAGGATCCTATATGGGTAAGCTGAGACATGATGGCCTGGGTCGCTTACGCTGTTGGTTGAGGCTCATCAGCTTACGACCCTGAATAGATACATCAGAATCCTTCCCGCACCTCAAAAAGGCTTGACTGAAAGCTTGGTGAAAGCTTGGCTGAGGGTTCTGGTCTTTGAAAATGTAGACCATAAGGATTCTGGTGCTTGGGGAGAGCAGAGTATAAGATTCTGTCCTTGGATCGTTTGCCAAAATTTTCCTCGAGGTCTTGGTCTTCAGGCCGCATCTTGTGTCTACATCATCTACATTAATTAGTTCCTATGCTCTTCTTTATCGCCCGCTCACGAGATCGTCCTCTCTAGAAAACAACTCGAATCAGCAGATTTCTTCCATTTAATTCTTTCAGGCCATATATATATATCTTATCAATATGCCTTCCACCGTCGAGACCCAGCAGCCCACCCAGCAACAGATGGCGCCCATCGAGGTTGCAAAGGATGATGCTCAGACCCCGTACCAGGTGCAAGAGGTATGTATGCCTTTTGCCTTGAACACAACACAACCCAATACAATCTTGTGTGGAGACTTGGGACTTACCAAATTTTCTCACAGTCAATGACGACTGAGCCTTCTGTTGGTCTCCGAGGTGGTGGCTTCTGTGGGATCTGCGTAGGATCATGCTGCGGCGACATTTGCGGGGACTTGTGCGTTGATGCTTGCTGCGGCTAGATCGTTTTGTTTTTCTTTGTGTAAGCTGGTCATGGGAGAGAAAAAGAGGAAGCGCAGGACGCGGCTTTAGAAATGTGTCAATTTGAAGCGCATCAGAGCGTGATGAACAGAACATCTATTCATGCATTAGACATTAGTGTACGCACGCGAATGACATGTCATGAAGTCAAATAAACTTGATGGCAAAGCAAAAGACCATGTCGCTATTGTCTCTTTCCGGCGCGACCGGCCCCCCATCCATCGTTTCCAGTCAAACATGGAGATTCTGTGTGTCTCATACCATTTACCGTAATTGGCTGGCTGCGCAATTGCAAGGAAGATTTCCCATTTTCAAATACCAAACAATACACGATCATGCTCCTTCTCGGGAACAGTCCAATACTTATCCCACCACGGCTTCTCACTCGACCCTTCGGCAGGCGGCACGCTCAACTGCAACGACTGTCCTCCCCCTGCCTGGTCCTTCTTCGCCGACGACTTGGACGCCGCGTCGCGGAATGAATAGTGATCAAACATGGCCACCGCCTCGATCATGTAGCTGGTGGCGACACGCTGGTCCCGAATGCAAAACAAATTCTCGGCGTTTTTAGTGTCCGCCGCAACGGAGAAGTTGTGCGAGCCCGTGTACACACGCGCAGCGCCGGGCTTGTTGAAGTCGACAACGACGAATTTGTGGTGCAGCCGCGTGCCAAAGCCACCGGTGGCCTCGGCTTTGAAAGGTGGTGGCAGGTCGGCTTGCAGGAGGCTGGCTGGGAAGGCGATGGGTGGGTTGCCGTCGGGCTGTTGTATGTCTAGCCCGCCTACGGATTTGTCTGATAGTCCGTACACGAGGATGCCATCCTTGGCTGTTGTGTGCTCGATGGCGTCGCGGATCACGCCTGGGGTCTCGTAGAGGAAGGCGAGGGAGTAGAACAGGCTTGAGGTTGTGGTGCTGATGTCGGAGGCGATGTCGTTGAGTGCGGCGTTCTTGGTATTGTGGGGTGAGAAGGTGACTTGAGCGTTGATATTCTTAAACCCAAGATCGGTCCAGGTAGACGAGATGGTCTTTTCGAAGCTAGTGGGATTGTTTGGATTTGCCCAGAAGTTGTCGAATGCATCGCTGAAAATCTTGACTGCTTGCTCGCCCTGGAGTGAGACGGTATTGTTATTCTGCACATACAGGCCGCGCCAGGAGAAGTTCGTAGAGCCACCGATGGCAATTTTTGTCTTTTCTCCATCAACCACAATGGATTTGTTATGCTGCAGATCTCCCATGTGCTGTCGCTGAACATTCTCAGCCCCGGCCGCCGCCTCGATCATGCCCGCTACTTGGGACTCGGCCGACGTAGCCGATTTATGTGTCCCTGAATCGTCAATAATAATCTTCACCCTCGACTTGAGCTGCTGAATGCGAGAAACAATCTCCGGGTCGTTGAAGTCGTATGCGCAGACGCGCACCTGCGCGGTCGCATCGGCAATGGCGGCGTCCAAGGCACCGAGGATGACGGTGCGGGCTTCGAAGCCCATCCAGGCCAGCGCCGCTTCTTCCTTGGCCGCCTCTTTCTTTGCTGGCTGGAAGGTGAGGCCGGCATTGGCGGTGGCGGGGAGAATGGCGCTCACGCTGCCCTCGCCACTGCCAAAGTTGTCGATAAAGGCCTGTGAGGAGATGAACCCGCGCGTGAATGCGACGTTTAGCTCGCCGGGGTAGGTCTCTGCCTGGAGCTCAATCTGGACCTGCTGGACGTCGCCATAGCTGAGCTTGTTGCCGTCGGTGATGTCCATAAAGACAGGCATGACGCGGTAGGTGAAGAACCCGGGGAGGTCGGCGTGCAAGGGAAAATGGACCCATCTGAACTTTTGGATGGGCGATAGGTGACTAGACTGGGCGTTTGGTCCTGTGTGGGCCACCGACGCCGGGAACGAGAGTCTGTTGTTCAAAGCGAAGAACTGCGTCCCGTTTGGCTCCTTGTAGTCGATGCCGAAGCCAACAAAGTTGTTTGGCGGCTGTGCATTATCCTTCCAGTTCATGGCCAAAAGGCACATACCCTCGCCCCTGTAGGCAGCGAGTGTGAAGAGTGCCTCCTCATTCGTACCGTGAACGAGGAAATCAGGGGGTGATGTGTTGGTAGCCGCGGTGAGTCGGTGCGGTTTGACTTTGCGCGGACGTCCTGGTTTCCTGTGAGGCAGCGCAGCGCCCTTCTTCTTGGACGGGGTTGAAGACTTGTGGGCTTGTTGTGCTGCTCGTGTAGTCTTTGAAGAGTCCTTCTTTACCGTCGCCTTGGTTCTGGCCATGATTGTGAGGCTGCAGAGTGATCTCTGCGAGATGGCCTCGTCTGTCTCGACAGTCTCGGGCTGTAAGGATTTACAGTCTCGAATTGTCGACACGCTGATCAGACATCTTACATAGGTCCAGGACAGGAATCCGAGAGATGGATGCACGATAGGTTCCTATATATTGAGGTATGTTGCATTCCTGGGGATTGTCATTATTATAATGTATGTGATGTCATTCAACTCGTCAACCTGAAAGCACATCTGGTGTTGCCAATATCAGCCAGATCAGCGTCACGGGAACGAGTGGGTGGCTTATGGCCGAAGGTGCGTGGCGGATGGAGGAAATCTCATTCGCCAATAACTCTACAGTACCTGGCATGTAACTGTGTGTTCTTGAGTTGAAGACACCACGCGGTTTCTTTGCAAGTATGAAAGGCTGACGTGTCACAGTTGTTTCCATGGCTTCTCCGGTGGACGTCTCTGCAGTACAATGTAGTTGCATCTTCGTGTAAACAGGTAATTTACCTAGCGACTTTTAGCGTGTACCAAGCATTCTGTACTCTGTAGCCAAGCAGGCCAAGCAGTCACAAGGAGCGGCCCGAGAACTGTCGGAGGGTGGATCCGACATGTTGACATCGACAGGGCATGCATGTCCTACTTTTCACCATGTGTTGTTGTTGTTGGGCCAGGATAATATAAACGAGAACGAAAACGGTGGCTATCAAGCGAATCCTACCAAGGTGGGTAAAGTGGTCCACAGACAGAATCCTAAAAGGTTCGAGGTGTGATAAGTGAGGAGCCGTGTGTTAACAAGTGCGGCTCCATACTCCAACCAGGCTAGTTGATCCAGTGCATCCGGTCGCATGCACGTTGCAGGCCTTGGGTGGCACAAAGAAGGGCGGCAGGGCGGCTGAGCAGGGCTGGTTTGGACGTGCACTGCCTCTTTTGCGATGATGATGTAGCTTGGATATATATTCCCACATTCTCACACGACACGCTCTAGCTACTTACTATGAGACGGTGATGAAGTATCTCAGTTCACCTCATATGAGAACAAACACACACACAGACACGTGTATTTATATCTAGACACACACACGACATGGATGATTCACCACATCCCTATCCAGCCGCTGCCCCAGCGACGTATCCTCCTCCCTCGTCGTACCCACCAGAAGCCCAGACACACCATCACGAAAACACCGCCGAAACCGCGCCATTATCGCCTTCGGCCCACAACGGCAGCGCATACAACAGCGGTGGTGGTGGTGGTGATGATGGCTACTATGACGGACAGTCCCAGGGCTACTACGAATCCAACAACTACCACGCCCGAACAGACGAATCCTCTCTTCCTCCCGCCGACGACCCGTCCACCAAGCGGAAAATCAGCAAGAAGACCAAGCAGCGTCTGTACTGGTTCGTGTTCATTATTTCATTCAATTCCCTCAATCCTACTTTACCAATTTTTTTTCTTTCTTTCCTTTCGCGAAAGCTGGTTTGCTAATAACCTGACTTAAGGGTGCTACCACTACTCGTCGTCTTGCTCATCCTCGCCATCCTCTTTGAAGTTTACAAGTCTGACTTTGAGCGATGGGTCACCCCGCTCACGGACTGGCTTGATGCGAGAGAGGCGTGGTCGTGGGTCATTCCCGTCGTTATCTTGATAGTCCTGAGCTTCCCGCCCTTGTTTGGCCATGAAATCGTGTTACTGGTCGTGGGGGTAAGTCTTTGATCCTTCGTTCTTCACACGTCCCAGTTTGGTTTCCTTGGTGAGAGGGTAGCGGGGCCGGGGGGGGGCGGGTTGGAAGCTGCCGCGCTGAGTTCCACCTCCTTCACACAACCTCCCCCCCCTCAAATCACACACCTCCAACCGCCGCACCCTCTAGAACGATGGATAAAGCACATGGGCTGATGATGATTGCCAAAATGTAGTTGGCATACCCTCTAGGCATCGCCATTGGAATCGCCTGCGCAGGAGCCATCATAGGCGAAGCTCTTTGCTTGTGAGTTCTGCTTCCCCACCACCATCCCTTCCAACACGCCGTGCTCACGTTCCCGAAGAGCAAAGAAGGGAGAGAAAAAGAAAACATACTAACACCTAGGATCAAAATCAACAGCATCGTATTCAAATTCTTCTTGACCAGCTACGCCGAGAAACGCATGCGCGAGAAAGTCAGATGGGCTGCCGTGGGCCGCCTCGCCAACGAGAGTGGCTTCTGGGGCGTCCTTGTTATTCGTTATAGCGTTGTGCCACCGCGTACGTCCTTTCTCTCTCTGCCCACCTCCCCTCCCTTCCCCCCCTCTCTGTCTTGGTGTGCCCCCTCGCCCCATCCAAATATGATCCAGTAAATTAGGACGGATGGATGGATGAGTTGTTGTTGACTGGGAGATATTCACCCGTTTTTGCTCGCTTCTCTAACTTCTATATAGATCTCGCAAACCCCATCTTTTCCACCACGGGCATGAAATTCTGGATCTACATGGCCACCGTCATCGCCTCCCTCCCCAAAGTTATCGTCTTTGTCGCGCTCGGTACGCCCACTTCGGAGCACTCCAAGGGTGCCAAAGCCGGCAAAGTTGTTGCCATTGGCGTGGTGGTTGTCATTACATGTGCGTATCACCCTTCTCCTGCCTTCCTAATTACAATTGGAGGGGCTTCAAAGTTGTCATGAGGGGTTTTTTACTGATCTGTGTTCTTTGTTGTTGTTTATTAGTGTTCGCCACGAGATGGATTCGCAGAAAGATGGCGATCGTTACGAAGGAGATTGAGGCTGAACGAGCTGCTGCTGGTGATGGTGGCTTTCCTTCGGGCACCGTGCCGGGAGATGATGTGGAGATGGGCCAGGGGACGAATTTGAAATGAAGTTGGCTGTAGGTGTTGGAAAGGTAGTATAATTAGGGCAGCATGATAATGTGTAGGTGTGTATGTAATATCATCCGTAATAACTAGATATCATCGGACATGGCAGAGAGATGCCTCAGGACATACCTCCAGTCTGATCTGTCACTCTATATGTCCTCATAGCAGCTGTGGCTCCTACGGTTTAACATGACGTGACATTCGCAGTGTGAAGGCGCGGTAAAGAGGTCAAGGAGTAGCCTAATCATACCGGGCCAGGCCCCGCCAAGAGGTCCTTGCAGCCGTTGGACGTCACATTTCCGCATGTCACGACAGAAGAAAACCACAGGACAAGACGACATAACGATACTCTCAACATGTAAACGTATCATCTACTTCTCACTACCTACTATAAAGACGCTCAACCCCTAAAAGTACACAGCATGGTAAGCTCTCCGGAGCATCAATCCACAAGTACAAGTACATCTTTGAAGCAAAAATACAACCCTACACCACATCCCGTACATATTGTAAACAATGCAGATTTTCCCGAAACCGATGATGAAAGTCTTTCTCGTCTAGACAAGGGGAGGAAAGGGGGTATAATCTTTTCCGAAACACTCACATGGTCGAGAAAATTTTTCTCTCTCTCACACACACAAAGAGTCAGCTCATATCGCACAACCTTCAAACGCCAACTCTCACTCTCAAGGAATTTCCCCATGCGTAAGACAAAAACGAGAAAACTCCATCGCTGTCAGAAAGTCCAAAATGAGAAAGTGAAAAAAAAAAAAGAAAAGAATCCCTGCGCGCCTGCTATTATTTTCGCCATCTCATGAGATATCATGAATTGGTCTTGACGCCCTGTTTTGCCAATTCCGAATGATGCCCCAGGCTTTGTTCTCGTATCTGTACACACACGCTACAATGTTGAGTCATAACGTTTTGGGGGAGAACAAAATAAACAAACAAAGGAAGATGATGTGGTGGTATCAAGACGTCTTCAAGAGCGAAGCACGATACCCAGCTCTAGTAACAACTGCACAAACTTTTGATGCAGTTCTAAAAAGAAGTCTGGCAAGCCCACAAGCTCCGGCAGGCCTCTCGCTTTAGTCGATGCGCCCGAGCCGCCGTAGCCATACCCAGCGCCCATGCGCCGGGATAGGCCTCCCATGCCACTCGAGAGGAACCCACTGCCAGTCGTAGTATCAACGGAGGAACTACTCCGGTCGTGTTGACTGCTTTGCGGCGGTCCCATACCCATTGGTCCTGCGCCTGCACCGTACATGCCGCCTGCGGAGAGTGGGCTGTTGTTTGCCCCCTCACTCGCGCGCTCGGCTTCGGCCTCGGCTAGCCCTTGGATCCACGCCGCTAGGTCCCGGAAGGCGTTCGAGATGAAGGTGAACGTCTTCATGGCCAGTCTCTCCCGGTGCGTGCTCAGCGCCAGGAAGGCATACACCCTCTTGTGTCCGCGCGCGTGTACGTCGGGGATGCGAAAGATGTAGGCCGTCGTGTATCCCGCGGATGGATCGCCAAAGAAGATAGGTCCGCCCGAGGTGACGGCGCCGGACGAATGTGTCGTCACGAAGCCTGGGGTAGAGGGCGAGACCAGTGGCGTGTTGCCTGTCGTCGCAGTGCCGCGCGGGAGGGTCTCGAACGAGAGTGTGCGGATGCACGAGGCGCGCACGATGGAGAAGGACGAGGGGACGACCGGCTCGTGGGTGGACGTGTAGTATTGATAATGGGTGTGTCCGTGGACCGTTGCAGAGGAGGAGCTCACGCTTGATCGGGAAGTCGTCGAGGTTATGGTGCCAGTTCGGCGGTGGCACGCTTGTCGTGGAGCCTCGCCGTCGTCATCGTCCGAGGCTGTCGAAGTCGAGTTTGGTGGGGAGGCGTTCCCCGCAACACCACTGCCGTAGGCTCGCGCATAAGGCGCTCTTGTACGCAGGGTCGGACTGCTCTCGTTTTCGCTATCATTATCGCTGGCTCCTGCGCCTTGCCGTCTGGGCAAAGTCATGGCGCAATTCTCACATGGCCCGGCTCGTTTTGTCGTGGTCTCATCATATGTCCTTCGATAGCTCGACTCACGGCGCCCATGCCCAGCTGGTGATGGTTCTGGAGGATGTCGTGGGCTAAGGGGAGGCGTGTCGAAAGCGGATGTGGAAACATTCTGTGTTGCGCGCCGGAGCGCCGCTCTATTTGCTGGCTGGTCTTGCTCGACGGTAGAGGAGGTAACACCGCGGGTGTTTTCGAGGTTGAGTTTCCGTAGCGCCTCAGAAATGGATGCGCCAGACTGATGGGTCGAGGTAGGCGTGGAGGAGGTCGAGTTCCGTCTGTCGCCCGCATATGCGCCGTCCTCGTAGCAAGCACTGCATGGTATTGGCAAGCCCTCTGTGACCATAAGCGGCGTCGGGCCGTGGACGTCACAGTAATGCGCCAGACATAACTGGATGCCGGAGGTTAGTATCATGATACGATAGCCTGCTATGTGACCATAGTGACAATGCAAGAAAGACGCAGTGACTCGAGCTTTATGCAAGACGAGTGCAAGACACCGAACAGAAGGACTTCCGAGAATGGAGAAGAAGAAGATAGAAGAATATAGATAAAAAAAAACTGCAAGATGACGGAGGAGTGCCCAAGAGGGTCGGGCTGAAAGAGGTCACATATTAGGTTCGGCTTGTGGCCTAGGTTGCACGGGAAGATCCTAGCACAGGATGTCCGGGCTGAGATTAAAAGAAATTCCCCCTTCGCCCCCTTGAGGATATACCTCAGGTCGGATCCGAGGAGAAGCTGTGCGCCCATACCTGATAGGAGATGAGAGAAGATAGGATGAGCGTCGGCGTTGACGAGCGGTTGGACTGACGACCAGCGTGTGTCTCACTGCGCATTCCAAAAGGGTGTGACGTGGGGGGCGTTGGCCAGCTGGGGGGTGGTCCAACAAGGTAGTCCAGCAAGGTTGGTCAAACCCGGGGGTTGACTCAGGATGGTCGCAGGCCATGAGAGAAGACAAGGCGAAGCATTTCCGAGGCGGTGAGATCCATGAAGGAAGGCAAGGTTCCGTCAGGGCGACGGCGTGGGGGAGGACAAGAAGGCGTCGGAGAGAAAGAGAAAGAGGGCATTGGGAACAAGATGGGACGGTGGAATGGAGGGTCACACCAGGCAGGCAGCCAGAGTCACCACCACCCACTCCGGACTTCTGCTTTGGAATCCTTCCCAATCCGGTGAATGGATGGATGTTTGGATGGTGTTTTTATGATTGGGGTTCTGGAATGGGAGATGATTTCGATCTTCTTAATTAAACAAACCCCGGCCGGACTGACTTCATATCCGAGCGAGTGCGACGAACTCTGGACCCGGGTTCCCCACGAGGAGACCGGAAGAGAGAGAGAGAGAGAGAAGGTCACAGTCGGCATGATTGTTTTGTGTGTGCGTGTGTGCGTGTGTGTCCGGAAGTGTTTGTTGGCCACGGGAAAACGTGGAACAGAGAGCCCATCCACATCCATCCAATCCATCTGGGGGACCTGGGCAAAACAGACAGGTCGGAAAAGCAACCCAAAGACATGCAAGGGCCGGGTTGGCAAAATGCAAAATGCAAAAGAGCTGCATACGGGAGACGGGGATCGAAGAAGGGAGGACAAGAGAAAAACTTACTATCGACGTCATGACGCTTCTGTTAATCTCTTTGCGCCCGTCTTCTTTTCTGCCCTCCCACTGCTCTACTGCGTAGTCGTATCTATCTCTCTCTTTTTTCTCCCGCCCCCTTGTTCGGCTCGTTGCGACGAGAATGCAACTCTGACAATTCTGCTTTTTTCAGCTGGGCGCGCGCGCATGCATGTGCCGGTGGGGTTGGTGGGGGGAGAAGTAGAAGCGAATCGAATGCGCGGTCTTTAAATTGTGCGTATCAGCTGTCGCAAGTTTGTAATCGTTCAGTTTCCGTAGTCGCGTGCTGTTCTCGCTGGGCTTTTTTGAATTTTGGCCGACGAAATAAATTGATCGCGAAAGAAGGAAGCTCGGTGGGAGTAAATGAACGAAAGAGAAAGGGGAAGGCAGCTGCCGATCTTCTTTTTCTTCTTTTCCCTTTCTCGCTTTGACCGACAATGTAAGGTTCGCAATTCGCAACACGCACGTCTCTGGTGGTGGTGAAGGTGGGAGCGGTTTGGGCAGGGCCCCGATAGTCGGTGGTGACAGCTGCAGGAAGGGGGGTGGGTGGGTGAGTGTGTGATGGGATGCGCAGGCCCGTGTTGCGTCTTGGGCTGCTGCAGACTGCGGACGACAAACCCTCGACCCGCCTCGTGGGGTGTTGGCGTTGGGTGCAGGTCTCAGGACTCGGTCTGTCGCAATCGGTCGGGGTGTCCCAAGAATCTGGAAGAGCGCGGGATGATTGATTGATAATAAATGCAGCCTTGTCTTATGCAGTGGACTCGCTTGGGCCGCGACACTGCTCTCGCTCAAGATTGCTCGATGTCGCGTTTCAGGTTTCTTGTCCCAAGGCTGTGGATCGTCACTGCCGTAATGAGCAAGTAGGTTGACCGTGGCCGCTGCTGGGTGGACATTTGCCCGGGGCTGAAAACCCAAAAGAGAAAAGAAGAAAAGAAGAGGGAGAATTGACAAGGTCGAGTAATTAGTTGGGATCGGCTTGTGACAGTGGTTCCCGCAAGGTAATGAAAATCAATGTCAGTGCCAGACTACCCTACCGGTAGGTGTCGGTAATACCTAGGTAAAAGTCGGGGATTTTTTCCTGGTAGTGGTGGTGTTGGAGAGCCAGAGCAAGGTATTCCGTAGATTTTAAAAAAGAGACACCACGTCTCCGCACAGACAGTGCAGTAGCGCAGTACAACGAGGCCAGAAACTCAATTCGAATTTCAAAAAGAAGGTCCAACAGCAGCAACAACAGTCCAAGCGGCGCGAACTGTGAGCAACGACAGGAAAGAAGGCGGCTGGAAACCGGTCTTCTATCACTCTTCTTCAAGACAACGTGCCACGGTCCGAGGGTAGTGTGAGGAGTATATAGGTAACCCGGCACGTGTCGGCTAAGGTGATGAGTGCGTATGCCGGTATATAAGTAGTAGAGGTATATGACCGCCGCAGTTATTGATCTGACCCACGTGTACAAGGAAGATGACAAAAAGGCTGTAGTCCTCCCTCTCCGACGTTCGAGACCGAATGCGTATGCAACCAAGACTGGATATTCTCTCCTAATATATATGTACACAATATAGCACTGGGGGCCGGCCGGTCGAGGTCCGTACTAAGCGGGGGACGGTTATGTAAGTGTCCCCCTTCCCACAATGCCTGCAGGCTATCGTTGCAGTAGATGGTCGCTTGTGGATGCACAGGCCTGATTAAGCAGTGCTACGATGGCTTGCACACGGGTGAAAAAAGGATGTGACACACTCATACACACACCCACACACTCGACTTGGAATTATGAAGCTGTGACAAAGTCCATCTCCGACGACCCATGGGTGCTGAAGATGCAATGACGTTAGGTACCCTTTCTTTACCTCGGCCGAGGCACAGAAGCACTACGGAGCGGTAGGAAGATGGGACGAGGAGAAGGCGTCCGCGGCATGCTGCCGAGTGGAAATTGAAGTCTTGGATGACGGTGACAGGTCGCTTCTTGCGGTACATTGAACGCGCATACACACACATACATACACGTCCCCATTTGGTAGCTTATTTCCTGCTGGCGGCTAGGCGGTGAAAAATACTTAGCCATGACAGGCTCTTAGTACTGTACATACAAGTATCCTGCGTAAAATGTTATGGATGGCTCGGTCCGAAAGCTGAAGAGGAATTCCCCCTCCCCCCGGTCCCCAGCCCTCACGTCTCTCTCCAGGAACAAAAGGAGTGGATCTCCTTGCGTAAAAAAAGCACCTAGGCGACCGGGGCCGAAAGTCCTTCTAGAAGAAGAAAATTAATTAAGTATGGGGCCCGACAGGATGGTCTCGCGAATCGCCTTGCAGGGAATCAGCACAACAGGGGTGTGGCGTGGCAGGACCCAAGCAGGCGGTGTTTCCAAAGCCAATATAGGGTCTGTGCAACTTTTCACTGCGTATAGCGCCTTCGGTTATTCCAAACTTATGACAGCAAGGAAAAATAACAGTCCGTCTCTTGAAAAAGAAGAAAGAAAAGAACAAGACAGAAATAAGACAAGTCGCCATGATGCTATTGCTGGCGCACTGCAAGAATGTGGAACCCTCATCAATCAACCGATTCAAGTGGTCGCAACGTCAAAAGGAAAAAAAAGTACGATACCTTCCTTGATGCCTGAATCTTCAACAGACAGGGGCAGAGCAAAATGAAATTGCACGTGTAGCAGAGAGAACAGCCGGCATCGGGAAAGCCTTGCTGGCCTGGCTTTGCCTACCAAAACTTCTTGTCCTCTTTCTTGTCATGCTCTTCTTTCCCGCCGGGAAAAGAAGTATCCTGGGAGATGTGCGGCGTGCCTGAATGACGACGGAAAGGACAGGGGGCGGCGGGAGACCGCCACAATAATCCGAATTGGGAACCAGCTGTGTGGTTCAAGGTTACACACCTTTGTAGTGTCACTTGTCAGACCGAAAAGCCGCCGTCGTCATATTTTACTACGTATAAGTCATTTGTCCTTTTTTTTATTCTTATTTTTTATTAATAACGAGCCGTCGAGTTTTCTTTTTGGATGTTCCCCAAGAGTGGCTCCAGTACGCCTCTGGATCGGCACGGTGCAAAGGGCTTGTGCATATTGCACATATCAAAAAAGAATTGGCACTAATAGTCAGGATAAGTACTACCAGAAGTGAAGTCTTATCCATGTGAACATATTGGGCAGCTATGAATCCCCTTGGATCTCGCTTTGCAAGGTACGTGCAACACAAGCCACTCTTGTCAACCCGGAAATATATCCTCCCCCCCCCCCTTCATTATCCATTACCCCGGATCTTCTGTGCGTCTTCCCAAAACACTTCATTACACCCATATTCCCGGTGGACCTCCTCCTCCACCTTGTTCTTGGAACCCGTCAGTCCCCTTCTGTCTCTCTCTCTCTTTTTCTCGCTCTCTCCCCCCCTCCTCTTAGTGAGTCCTAAAGGAATGAATTGGCTGCCACACCGCGATCCTGATGAATCGCGGGAAGCAGCTCCATCTGCGCTAGAAGAGCTTCTTGACTCGGGCCTTCTCGGCATTTTCAAGGTGGAGTAGGTAAGTACTGCCAAGTCCTGTGTACGCAGTATGCCTTCCACTCTTGCTCCTCTATTTTGTCAGGCGAGCTTTTTGTTTTTTTTTCGTGTCTCTCTTTTCATCTGATCTCGACCAATGTGGGAGACCGAGAGGGTGTGCCTTGTGAGACAAAATTTGCTCCAGTGTTCCCAGTTTCCCCGGTTCCTGATAAATGTTGACCCCCTCGACCCCTTCCATTCACCTACATCTCCGAAGGCTAGCCTTCCCACCCCCTGTTACTCGATGTCAAGGCTGCAAGCAATAAACGCTGTCGCCGCGTGGTTGCAAATGTGGGGTTCTCTTTATTAAACGGCCAATCCCGGCCTCTCTCTCTGTGTACAATTTTATTTTTCACCACGGAAGACGCCCGTTGTGCGGGTAATCCCAATCCAGAAAGCCATGAGCGGTTGATGAAAGCTCTGTTTTTTTTTGGGGGGGGGGGGAGCATTGGAAGTATCTCTTTCAAAACTTGCAATCGAACTGTTGCCAGTTGTGATTGCAGACAGATGCACTCATTGTGTTTTTGGATTTTGAGCAGTCCACTCTTGTCCAAACTGGCCAGTGAGGATTGCAGGCCACCGGAGGAGGGGGTGGGGTTCCGTTTGCGCTGCCGAAAAAAAAAAACGTTGCCGGACGTGCAGCTGCAGCTACAGCTACAGCTACAGAAAAACCTGGGGCAGGTCACACGGATCACATGCCAGATTTTGTGTTTCCATGGTACGAGTACAGCCGGGATACTCGTTAGGGTATGTTTTTATATTTTTTTTATATTTTTCTTCTTCTACATTTCATCATCATCTGGTTTTAACCGCAATATTCAAAAGGGCCCGACAGCCCGGTTCAATATCCTGGGCGAACGATGATGATGCCTGCAAAGATTTAATATCTTGCCCTAGCCGTACCAATGGATGATCATCCTAAACGGGCTTTTTGTTCTGTTCATTTTTGGTCAAGTGGCATGATAATCTGGGAGAATGGCCCGTTTTGGGGCACCCGTGGTCCTTGGCTGTTTACGGTACGACCCGAACGAACATGGCCAGTCAGCCAAGGTACCCTACCTACCCATCTTTACCTCCGGGCCCAATGTCGAAAAAGCGGGAAAGGATGTATATCAGACCTCCTCCACTGTTTAGACGAGAAAGCATCGGGATCGATGAGGAAAGATAGCAAATCTGACCGGTCAGAGCATATCTCTCACCGGTGTGCTGGGTCCTGTTTTGTGCCACAGTTTAGCCGGTACGGTCCCACCACTTTCTTTGTACCAATTGGGGGGAGGGACCCACACTCTCACTCTGAGGTCCTCGGTCTCTCTTTTTCTCTGCGTGGTTGCGATTTGTCATCTCTTTAAGGGAGAAGATGATGCTGATTGAATGTCTTGGAGCTACAAGTCCAAGCCGGATGGCTTCTTTACAATTGGTAGCTTTTCGCTTGCTGTACCCGAGTTCTAGATCGACTATACTGGTGGGTGGTAGGTGGTGGCAATGGGTGGTGGGAGACTATGCAGGATGACTGCGTCTTGATGAAGCACGTGCAGAGTTATCGAGGGCTCTGGATTGGTGATGGCCCGCCGCATTCTCGATTAATCTGACTTTTGTGATAGTACCGGGTGTGTGCTAAGTATGGTTCAACTTTGTATGTGCAAGCGCCTATGCAGGTCTCGACACTGCCAGAACCTTCCTGCAGCGCCCTGCTTTTGCATAGCGATTATCGGAGCAGACCTCAAAGTAATTCTGCGGCATTCTCTGATGGGGAGAGGAAGCATACATGGGACTTATTGAAAGTATGGTGCGCAAGCTCCCAGGAATGGCAATGCTTTGTTATTGGGCGGGACAGGAGGCCCAACTACTTCAATCCACTTGAACTGAAAGTTGTAGGCAAAGTGCGAGGGATACTGTTGACGATGGGTGTTTCAACAGAGCCACAGGGCCACCAGGCTCGAGGACTACACACACCTTCTCAACATGTCTACCAGACAGGCCAGAGTCGCAGACGCGCACAAGAGGCCACCCATCATCGGTCATGCCCGCAATTGGTACCACTCCTTCTGGGTCTGTTTTTCATTTTCCATCTGGATGATGAAGAGTTTGCGCTTGTAATGGACTTTGGTGATAGAAAGAAAAGCCTTGAATTCTCAAGATGAGCCAAAGAGCCATATGAGTTCCCATGACACCCCCCTCCCCCGGATTGCGCACCGCCCATTACTGCGAAACATAGACAACGTAACTTTCTTCTTTGTCACCGACGACATTGTCTGGACCCAAGCCCGCTGCCCTTGGGCACAAATCCAGCAAACATTGTTAGAAACTGTCGTCAGAAATGAAATATCTGGAAGATTTCAGAAAGAGGTAAGGCAAACACGATCGTGTCAACGAGGCTGGTAGAAGCATGGACATCAGCAAACGGGGAATGACACGAGGAAACGAAAGCACGCAAGCCTTGAGCTAGCTACTGAGGCCTCTCTAAGTGCCAATGGCGCTTGATACCTATAATGAAGTTGTCTGTGCAGTGTGTACCAAATACGACACATCCCCCCCCCGGGCTCCAAGTCACACAAACTCATGATAACCCTCGGCACCAAATCAAACATTGTTTTAACAAGCATCGTACGTCTTCTTACATTGATCATAGTGGAACATATAACTACGAGCCTCTACGGATGGAAAGGAAAACAAACTCCCCCAACACCCCAAGAAGCCGAATGCTTTGCCTACCCTCCCTCCTCCCGTGTCCATGGGCCCATGCTTTCTTTAATGAAATCCAGAATTACTCCTCCTTGCTCCCATGGATGCTTTTCCCTCTTCCCGGCCATATGCTCCTACCAGCCGTCTGAGCGGATAGCGAGAATCACACACCAGATAAAACACAGACATTAAATAGCAAAATGCTTGATGAACCCGTGTCCGCCTTTCCTCTTTGGGGTATTTCCCTATGCTCTCTGTATGCTTAAACCTATTCCCTCCATCCCCCGAATCCATTGCCCTATACTCCTGAAATGAATAATCAATAAAATTCAGCCAGCCTTCTCTTCACAAGTTCCTAAAACTTGCCTGCCGATAGCCCATCAGCTTCCGCAAGCCACTTTCGGCGCCATGGGGGATAGGTATCAAAAAGCCTCCAGGCCTATCTCTATTGAGGTCCCACTTGTGGCTGACGGAGCCTTGTCCCTCTCCCCCAAAGCTGTCACTCACGCTTCTGGCTAATGGATCCTTTCTAGGAAGCAAACCCTACTCCCCCACAAAAGGATCAAACTCTAGCCTCTTGGCCGCAGGCTCGCCGTCGGTGCTGAGTGACAAGCGGGGAGGATGCTCACTGACGGGCGTGACGCCACGTGGAGATGACTTGCTGCTGCTGCCGTATTTGTCCTCCCAGAGCTTGCGCAGAACCTGGTAGATGAACTGAAATTGTGGCTCGGCTTGCACCATGTGGCGGCGCTGCTCACGGAGCTGATTGACCGTGTCGAAGATGAGGTCGCGGGAGCCGCTACTTGTCTCGTCGGGTGTGTCTAGCTCCACTTCCTCGACGTCCATTTTGGAGCCATCCTCCACCTCTGTATCCTTCTCTTCACCCTCGGCGTGACCGTTCTGCGCCTCCGTGCTAGCCGCATCACCATCGCTATTGCCACTCTTCAAATGGCCCGCGGGCGTGGTGGGCCTTCGTGCTTGTACAGCATCCCAGTTCTCCAACACACCAGCATCCATCTCCCGCACCAGGTGCTCCAGCGCGATGAACGTGCCACTTCGGCCGACGCCGGCACTGCAGTGGATGATGCGAGGATTGGCTGGATTGGCGTTCTTCTCGCGCGAGAGGCGCATCAGCGTGAAGAAGCTTTCGATGTCTTCGATGGCCGGCACGCCAAAATCGGGCCACTTCTTGTAGAGAAAGTGCCAAACAATGCGCTCTTCGAATTCAGATTCAGAGGAAGACCGTGCCTCATCGTGTGCTGCGGGTTTTGGAGAGGCTGCTTTGGTGTTGGCAGCTTCTTGCTGGTAGTCGTCGGATGTGCGGGCTGTTTCTGCAGTAACGCTGCCTGCGTCGTCGTCTGCGGTTTCCGGGTCGCCTTGGTCGTCTGAAGAGGTCTTGGCTGGTGAGAGCATCTTCACGTCGCCATTCTCATCGATTGGGAATGCCACGACGGGTGTGGCATATTGCGTACTGGTGCCGTTGCCGGCCTCACTCTTTGAACCCTTGTAAACTCTAATCACCAACTTGCGCAACTCAATCGCCTCACCGGCCTCCGTCTCTTCCACTGCCTCGCACCGCACGCTCGCTCGGAAGCCGTCACTGAATTCATCCTTGGTGCCGATTTCCAGTGGCGTATCGTTTACATTGCGTGGAAAATAAGGGTAGCACTTTTCCATGTCACCCTCATGTGTTTCGGTTAGCATGACAATCACGCCGGGGCTGTCGAGCTGCTCAACGAGCATGCGCCAGACGTGATCGGTAGTTTTGTGCTTTGGTCCCTGCATGGCAATGTATCGATCTGGCCCGCCGGCGGCGAGGCTGTCGGTGCTGTTTCCTTTGTTCTGCTGTGCACGCGCCGGTGACACAGATCGTAGGGTAATTGGCGACGCATTGATGTAGTCCTGCTTCCCTGCTGGCACGTGCAGCCGCACGCGGTTGTTTTCCCAAGGTTGTATGTTCATGTACCGGTCGAGCTTCTTATGATCCCCAGTGACGCGCGCCCAGCGAAAGTCAGGCGAGGGGTTCGAAACAGCCGAAATCATGCGGTTGCGCTCGAGCCAGACGATCTCCTGGAACTTGGCATCGATTTCGTGAGGCGAGAGGGTAAGGAAGGAAGGGATCTTGGGCTGGGCGGGCTGCGTATTTGGTTCTGGCAGGCTACCATCTCCGTTTGGCGAGACTGCGCTCAGAGGGTGGGGGGTATTGGTCAGGCGGTCTACGGGACTGTCGCGCGCGGAGAGCGGGGAGACGGGAGAGTTTGTGTCGGCGCCGGCAGCAGGGGAGCGGGTGCGCTTGTGGGAGCGGCTGAGGTCACGGAGGGTTCGAAAGACGGGCGAGGAGGTCTTCTTGACGGGTATGGCGG